>PITA01001821.1:0-180295 GCA_004023965.1 Spilogale gracilis
TCTGATGGACAATATTCTCACCAGTGCTCTCTTCTGGGGTTGGACTAGGTTTTGTCAGAGCTATACAGCAGTTCAACTTTCTCCTTCTGCTTAATATTGGTTTCTCTTTCTCTTCTTCATAAACATTTTGTATCTGAAGTTCTGACCTGGCAGCTGCTTTCACAAAACCCAAACTACAATGTGTGTGTGTGTGTGTGTGTGTGTGTGTGTGTGTGTGTGTGTGTGTTCTGCTGCTTCTTACTCATGGTACCTTGTCTCTTTCTGTGTTTATGTTTCTTGAAACTTTATCTGTTGGAATTATTTGAGACTTGTTTTGAGGTTAAGTTCCTTTTGTGAATATATGAGATTTCTTCTATCAGTTGCCAGAGGGTATGACCAACTTGGGACCAGTTTAAGTTAAATTGTCTGTGTTTTTTTTTTAAACCACAGATGTAGTGTGTATTGTTTGCTAGCCTATGTGAGTGGAAATGACAGTTATGAATTAAATAATAAGGGTATTCAAAATGGGCATGTTTCTTACTTTCCCTTTCTATTCTAGGTTTGTTTCCCATTTACTCATATACTAAGTAGACATTATAGGCCCCACCTTATGTAGTATTTCTCCACCTTGGGTGGGCTGAAGTCCTAATTTCCTGTTTCTCATGCTGCTGTGTAGCTCTCCAGTGGAAATGAAAGGTCATCAGAGTTCAGTACATAGTTTCAGGGTGAAGGATGGTTTGGATCTTGCTTACTTTCCATGGTTCCAGGCTCAGTGTTTCACTTTGGAACTGGAAACTCATGGTTCCAAGTTTCAAAGTTAGATAGACGCCTCACTTTACTGCCAGGCGGCTGATTCATTAAATTGTTGTTTTCTTTTGTTTCATATTTATCCAGACTTCACTTATTTCCTTTTCTGAACAGGGAGGCTGAGTCATTTAGGGTTTCTAGCCTACCATACTGGTGGAAATAAATGTCTGGAGTCATGTTCTTTTTTTTTTTTAATTTTTTTAAAAAAGATTTTATTTATTTGTTTGACAATGAGATAGAAAGCACAAGTAAGCAGAGCAACAGGCAAAGGGAAAGGAGAAGCAGGCTCTTCTCTGAGCAGGGAGCCCAATGTGGGACTTGATCCCAGGACCTTGAGCTGAAGGCATCCGCTTAACCAACTAAGCCACTCAGGTGCCCTGGAGTCATGTTCTAAAAGGATCTTACATAAAAGGGCTCCCATTGACCCCTACCAGAGAGAGTCTGCACTGAGTGGATTGTCAGAGACAAAGGGAAGTTATAAGTGGCTAAAAACAGGGGAAGTAGGAGGTTTTTTTGTGAGAGAGGTATGGTTTTGAAGAATGTCTCTGAAGAATCCACAAATGGTTTTTTAGAAAAATAGTTTTGAATCCACCCAAAGACCAGTGGTAGTATGAGACGATGAAGGCACTCTCTGTCAAATAAGATCTTCCCTGGCTCTGCCTTTCCTCTTTCCCTTATGGTTCATTTGATGAGGGAGCAGAAGTGGATGCATTAAGCTTGGAAATAGAGAGAAAAGAGATCCCTCACCCCAAGGCCTCAGGACACAGCTGGGAGAGGTGAGCAACTTTAAATGAAACCCATAATTATTATAGGAACAAATAAAACACAATTGTCAAAAGGTGACTGTTCTTATTTATTTCTTACAATTCAATGTGAGCAGATAAACCATGGTGTTTGCCCAATATTTCAACCAAGGCCAGGACAAGAACAAACTCCACAGAACAGGTTGGAATGTAGGGGATGGAGAATAAAGATATTTTCTGGTAGAACCTGGTGAGTCTGCTCTTTTAACATAGAAACTACCAAAAAATTCATCCTATAATACCAAGTAGTTGAAAGGAAAGTGTGGTTGAGGTGTTGTTGTTGTTTAGTTATTAGGGATTTGAATACACATATACTTTGTTGGGATTGAGCCAATATAGAAAGAGGAATTGACGGGAAAGGAGGGAGGGTGGATAATTATGAGGAATAGGGATCGGGTCTAGAGCACAGGTGAAGGTATTAATCTTTGATGAAGAAGAGGGTCATCTAATTTTATAAGGAAGGAAGAGGAAGGATGAATATGCTTGTAAGTTTTTTTTATGCTTGTAGGTTGAATCTGTATGTTCAAATGTTCAATGGCAGAAATTTGAGAGATTTCTAATTTGATGACTTCTTTTCTCTCTGAAGTGGGGGCAGGGACACTTTTTGAGAGTGAATGAAGGCCCTGCAATGTGGTGATGAGCTTTAGGCAAGTGTGAAAAAAGGCAAGTACAATGGTAGAATCCACTCTTGGCCCAACAAAGGCTGGAAATCATGAATTTATAGTGAAATTCATCTGGGCTATGGCCTGATATCCTCCAACAGCATAATCAGTGAGGACACAGGGCAAGAAGGACAATTGAATGGTACCTGTGCAGAACAGACTAAACCTTTCTAGGGTCCAGAATGCTTAGTCTGGCATAGACTCCCTTTCTCCCTGTATAAGGAAAACACTCTTGCGTTTCTCTGCTCTCACATTACACTACTTCCACATTTTACCTCTGGCACCAAATGTGTGGATTTTCCATACATCATGCAGTTCCTGACACCAGTGGGGTGTCTCACAATTTAATTCTGATAAAAACTACCTGGAGTTAGCCTCGCTGGGATCATCAGTAGTTGCCTCATTAGAACAGTCCCATAGAAATGCTCCCCACCCCCAGCATTTCAGGTGCCAATGTCAAGGCCCCTGTACTTGTGACCATCCAGCTATTAACTGGGGCTCCCACAACCCCTTTACTGGGTTCCGAGATTTGCTAGAGTGGCTCACAGAACTCAGGGAAACACTTATTATTTACTGGCTTATTATAAAAAGATATGATAGAGGATAGAGATGGAAGAGATGTGTAGGGCAAGGTATGGCGGAAGAGGTAAGGGGAGGTGTGCCCCTCCAGGCATGCCACCCTCCCAGTACCTCCGCATGTTCAGTAGCCTGGAAGCTCTCAGAACCTTGTTCTTTTGACATTTTTTGTGGAGGCTTCATTGTGTAGGCATGATCCGTCGTTATCTTAGTATCTAGACCCTCTTCCTTTCCCAGAGAACAGGGGATAGGGCTGAAAGCATCTAGTCATGGCTGGGTCTTTCTGATGACCAGCCCCCATCCTGAAGTTACTCAGGATCCCATCAGTAGTTGCCTCATTAGAACAAAAGATGTTCTTATCACCCAGGAAATGCCAAGGGATTTAGGAACTCTGTCAGAAACTAGGAACAAAAACCAGTGCATATATTTTCTCTTATTTCACATCCTTTCCTTCCTTCTTTCTTTATACAATTTCTTGATTTTGAGACTCATTCTGAATAAAGTTTTATTTCAGTCAGATTTTTGTTTTTCTTAATTACCTTCCAGTACTGTGACTTGATGGAGCATGTTTCTCAGTCTTTCTAAGACGTATACATAACACTTCTTAGAATGTGAGATTTCTGAGCATGATGAAACTGTTCCAGTAAGTAAGCATTCCTGCTAATTTCATCCTCAAAGATTAGTAATCTCAAAATTCAGGGAATATCCCACAATAGTCTACTATATGTTGACTACAGATGTAAGGAAACAAAAAGACTAAATGCTTGACGGTAATACTGTAGCAAATTTTTGCATTCATCAGTCAGGCAGACAGTAACGGATTTATAAAAACCAAGACTGCTGGGTTCTGTTCTTAGACTTTCTCACTCAGTTGATCTGAGACACAGCCAGTGAATATGAATTTCTCCCAACTTCCCAGATGGTACGGTACTGTTAGTTCTGGGGATCATATTGTGAGATGGATGTTAATAAATCTTCACAATATTAATCAAGTAGTCCTCATCTTCAATCTAAACACATGTAGTCAAAGGGCAACTTATTTATTTTTTATTTTTTTAAGATTTTATTTATTTATTTGAGATAGAGAGAAAGCACTAGTTGAGGGATGGACAGAGGGAGAGAGAGAAGCAGACTCCCTGCTCAGTGGGGAAACCTGACTTGGGGCTCAGTCCAAGGACCTAAGCCAAAGTCAGGTGCTTAACCAACTGAGCCACCTAGGTGTTCCTCAAAGGCAAGTTTAAAAAGAACTTTATCCAAAGGAGGTCATTTTTCTGGATCCTTCAATTTCTTGAAGAAGTGTTCTGCTCACTCATTTCTATGTTGCACTTATTTAATCAAGTCTCTAAGAAAAGAACAATGGAGGAAACAAGGAGATCTGGGACCCTAAAGGTGTGAAGGATGCCATCAGAATTATGCCATCCCAGCCTCCTATACACAAAGTTAGATGAAGAATGTCTAATAGGTTTTTGCTGGAATCTCTTTGTCAATATTATGGATTTTAATTCTGATGAAAATAAATGTAATAATATCCCAGTGGCCCAAATAACCAAAGAGATGTCAAATAAGAGCCATTTTGATATCAATTGTAAAATGATTAAGATCACAAAAAATCTGGGGCGCCTGGGTAGCTCAGTTGGTTAAGCAACTGCCTTCGGCTCAGGTCATGATCCTGGAGACCCGGGATCGAGTCCCACATCGAGCTTTCTGCTTGACGGGAAGCCTGCTTCTCCCTCTCTCACTCAGTCCCTCTGCTTGTGTTCCCTCTCTAGCTGTGTTTCTGTCTGTCAAAAAAAAAAAAAATCACAAAAAATCAAAACACATAAAAATTTCCAAAGCCGATGATCCAGAGAATTTTTGAAATACTGGACCAAGCACAGCTGTAACAAGGCACCTGGGCAGGTAATTTGGCTACAAGTTCCTTGGAACCACCGACATTTTGTCTTGGGTCTCAAAATTTACCTTTGCCATCACAGGCATTCTAAGAAGGAGGTCCTAGCTTTTCTTGCTAAAAAAATGAAATATGTACTCTAGAAAGAAATTAGAATACAAATAAGAATAAAAGTCGTCAAATAACTGCATGGAATTAAATCTTTAATAAACTATGTTGGGTGTAAATGCATTGATCTGTTTTATCTTCATTGTAATAATATGTCCCTTTTTATGTGCTTAAAGGATTGAAAAGACTTGAAGTCGTTGGAAGAGTCTGACTAATTTTTGATATCAATCCTTTGTTTAAATGTTCATGTTCAGAGGAGTCAAATTCGTTAAATGTATAACTTTATATTTAGTATTTAATAATTCATCTTTTTATTTAGAAGTTAAGTTTATGAAAATAGTATATAAAGTATTTAGAGCAGTATTGTTTAAAAAATAATTGATAGACAATAAAAAAGTACACACAATGATAAGAATATTTTCCTTTCCATGTATAAGAGCCACTGAGATATCGGAAAATTTTCAGCATTGAAAGACTGGCCAGTTGAGGAGCCAACTAATTTATTCTGTAGAGAAAAGGATGCTATTTATTAAATACAGAAGAGAGTACGCTTTCTATCTATCACGAAATTTCTTTCTCTCTTGACCAATTTTTGTTGCTGTGATTGCAGATTCTTCCTTGTCTATACTTTTGACATAGCTCACTGTTGAATTTGTAATTCCTTTCTTTTTGCAAAAAGGGCTTTATTACTTATTACCTGTGAGCATTTTTCAGTTCTGTAAGAGAATAAATGAGCTGCATGTTCCCTGGAATTTTGTAAAGGCATTTGGCCTAGAAGATTCTCCTTGGCTATGCGCCAATAACAATGGGTTATAGGACAACTTTCAGTGAGTCCAAGATGAGCAACTTGAACCTTTACTCTTTAATTGCTGCTCAATTATTCAAAATTGGCTCAACTTTAGTCACAGGATAAAGTTTATGAAAAGAAATTTCCACGTCCAAGAAAGGAACTGTGAACACTAAAAGGTTCATAGTATAAAAACTGAAAAGGAAAAAAATTCTACATTAAAACATATTTTGTTGTTGATTATTATTTTAAAATATGTAATATGGTCTCCTACCTTATCAGCTTGTATCAAGTCACTGAATTCACACACTCACTCTGGGAAGCCAGTTGGTAGGCAAGTGTGGAAGTCGCTGGCTCATAGCATGGTGAGAAAACCAAGAGATAGATGGTAATTTTCTTCTGTTTTATTTTCCTCTTTCTCCTCTCCTTTTTCTTGCCTCTTGCCTTTCTCTCCATTTACCCACTTTCTTTTTTGCTATTGAAGATTTATTGCCTTTCAGTACTTTCAGATGATGTTTTCATAGGCTCTAATGAGGTCCCAGCAGTTTTAAACAATAACAGGACATTACTGTTTCTAAGATATATTATGTGTTTTCCCTCTTCTTTCTCCCTTGAATGAAAAGCTTAGAAGTCTGTTAACCCCCAATTCCCTTTCCTTTACTATGATAAATGGTCTAGTTACTTAATAGGGCTAAATAGTTTGCTACGACTTTTATAATACTCATTTGAATAAAATCTTAAAAAGAAGAGCATTTGTGTGCTTTTAATGCACTTTCTGGTTGAGTACCTGAACATGTGCAAAACACCTGTTTCTTAGGGGATTGGAAGTCCTCTCTAAAGCCATCTTTGTTGGTTATGCATCCTGGTGGTGATTCTCTGCAACATTTCCTGACCTTCTCAGAGAGCAGGAAGGGTGATGATCCTCTATCCCCCCACCCCCACCCAGGTCCCTCCATCTGGGGTTGCAATTCTGGATCCAACTGCTTCTGATCCCATGTGAGTCTGCCGCGGACTCCCTAGGCTGAGCTAGCTGAGCAAGTCTGCTAGATCTCCAACAGCTGCCTCAGTGAGACGCTTGCTGGACCATGAAGATTTTTTTTTTTTTTAAGAGGAAACAACAGAACGATGAACAAGTGCCTCAGCGTTGCCTAACTTAGCTTGGCCGCTCCCAACCCTGGTCCTTCTGTGGTGACAGAGTTGGGAGCCAAGTCTAGAGGTATTTTTTCTCTTTAAAGGTCAGACAGATTACAAGTGAGCAACAAAGAAAGGAACCACGCTGCGCCCCATGATGTCACACACAGGGACTTTGACACAAGGAGGCGTTTTCCTTTGAGAAGTCAAGCTGCTGGGAATGCCTTTAAGCCAGAAGGGGCTTTGCTGGGACAAAGTTCCGCCAGGTCCCGGAGCAGTAGATTTCTATTTTGGTTCTGGGCTAGCTTAGGATCAGTGGCTTTCACTCTGCCCTGAAATTAGCATGTTATAAACAGACGGGTTGGGTCCCCGATCCAGCAAAGAAGCCAGCTTGAAAAATCATTCTGGGAAATGCACTGAATCATTTGTTCCAGGCACAGACAAGCCACTGTGCCCTGAGAAGCGGGCTGGCGGCAGAGTCCCCAGACAGCGCCGCAGATCTGCCATGCCCCCTCGTTTCCAGGCTTTCAGTCTCTCGCATCACTTCACTACTCAGGTTATGCAGGCTTGATTGTTGCTAATAGGTTCTCTTTAGAGACCTTCTGGAGACAGCTTTTCATGAGCCTCCCGTTTCCGGATTCCTGTGGGACAGAAACCACGGAGCTATCTAATATGGTTTGCGAATAGCCCGCATTTTCCATCCTCTGTTTTCTGGGCCACCGCCTTTGCTCTGCGCACACTCACCTAACGACTAGAAATGAATTCAGGCTGGAGCAGCCCCACGCGGGCCTGGTACCGGTTCTGCAGGCCCGTGCCACCCTCCGTGGCCTTTCAGAGCCTGGCACCCCAATGCTGCCCGAGACTCCACTCCTTGCACCTGGGGCCCAGGGCAGAACAGGGGACGCTGGTTATATCTCCCGCGCCCGCTCTTCTTGGTAGGTCCCTCCATTTCTCCCCTTCCAGACAAGCCGTCTATCCCAAAAGAGGATCAAATGGAAAACTTTATAAATACTTCAAATGGTGGAAACAGGAAGTGGAATAAAAATGATGCAGCTATTCACGGAAAACATGCTGTCATTTTTCCTCCATAAATATATGCTGTTCATTTTCAGAAAGAACCTATGCCTAAAGCTGAAAGGGGAGAAAAAAACAAAACAAAACACAACACTTCATAGTGTCTCCTGACTTTGGAGACTGTTAAGGTCCTTCGTGGTGGGTGAATGTCTTCCTCAGGTTGGGCAGGGGATGACTAAGAGGCCATGGAGACCTCAGAAAAGATCACTCATCCTGTGTAGTATGGAAATACAAAGTGATGCGCTGGTGGGGTGCGCTGTTCCCAGTGGTTTGTGCCCCAACTGATGCTTCATCAGAATCAACCATATCAATGGGGGCAGTATCAATTCCGGTAATGTAATCCCTAAGCCACACCCAATTTCTTTCTGTTAACCCTGGTCATATAATAATACAGTGCTTACTACATTCTAGGCACTACATGTTTTCCAGGTTTGCAAATCTCTTTCCTTTCTATGTTGATGGAAGGTAGTTGGCTTCTCTTATGTGTTTTGCTTTCAATGTGTTGCAGTATGTTGTTTTGGTTGAAACGTATGAATGAAATTGGGCTCACATAGATACATTGTTGCAAAAGGAATGTTTTAATAGCCTTTGGGATAGTTATAAATATTCTTCTTGTGTCTTCATAAAAATTAAATGATAACTTTTAGAAGTTAGTTGTAATGTAGAATCTGAAACTATTACCAGTGAACTTTTGGTATCATGTTATGTTAGAATATACTGGTATGTTTTGTACTTTTGAATTCATGAGTATTTTACCCATGAATTACTTACATTTACTTATTTATTATGCTATCATACTTCCTTGGTTTTCCTTCCCCCTTACTGATTGCTCATTTGAAGCCTTTGTTGCTCTTGTTCTGTGCTCTAATGGTGCGGCATACTGGGGTCTTGATCTTGGGTCCTCCATGTCACTAGATTTATTTTCTATGTAGGTGAGTTCATCCAGTTTTGTAGTTTTAGATGCCACTGTAGATCAATTATCTATGTATCTATCCACCTACCTACCATCCAACATTTCTGTCATTCCAATAAGCTCCAACTCTGTAGGGGACAGCACCACTTGAGAACCAGGTATCTACAACTAAATGTGACCACAGCAGAATTCTTGATTTCATTCCCCCAACCCATTCCACCTCCACCTCAGTTAAGTGACACCACCATCCTAGCCTAAAGTTAATGTCATCTTTTGTTTACTAGAGTATTTCAAATTCCTGGGAAAGAATTCCCGGTCTAGCCAAAGTGCCAGGAATCTCCTCATGGTCAAAGGGCTGCAGTTACATAGAATTTCCACTGCTATTTGGGAAAGAAGTGGTCAACCAAGAAAACTATCAATTCCCTTTCCTTCTCCCATAAAGGCCATACCCAGCTCTGCCTACAGTCATCAAAATGACAACTCCTTTGCACTTCTTAGTAGTTTTTTTCCCTTTTGAGTTGACAGAGAAAAGAGATGCCCTACCACAATTTCCTTCCACTTTTTATTAACATTATTAATATCTTTACAATCAATATTTCAGAAGAGATGTTTTCACTTCCTGTTAAGATAATTTCTTCCTATGCCCCTAGTCTTTCTCCACCCTTCTTCTCTGGAATGTCCATCTATTATACCTTCTACCTCTTTCTTTCTGTTTATTCTTTAGCCTGTAAAAAGAAAATTCATGCCAAAAAACATCCTTTTGGGGGTGCCTGGCTGACTCAGTCCCTGGAGTGTGTGAGTCTTGATCTTCGGGTTGTGAAGGCATTCCTGATGGGTGTAGAGATTTCTTAAAAATAAAATCTTAAAAAAAAAAAACAAAACCCTCTTGACTCTGTGCTCCCCCAAGCTGCTTATTGTCTCATCTCTCCTTCCAGACACCTCCAGACTTCATTAAAATACTCTAAATGGCTATCAATACATATTCACCTCTTGTTTACTTCTCACCCAGTGTAAACTTTTGTCTCTCATTCTTTCAAGAAAATACTTTCTCAGAAATGAGAAATCTTACTTCATTTAAAGCCCAACTCAGCCCAGTGCCTCTCACATAGTGGGTTCAATGAATATTGGTTGACTAAAACACCCCCATTGATTTCTTAATTTCCAAATAAGACTTCCTTTTACCACTAGGCCTTCTAGACTCCTGATGTATTCTCTCCCTGCCACCATGGAGTCTATTCTCCACAAATCAGTCTGAAAGGTCTTTTTAAAACACGTAACAGATACATTGAACAGACTTTAAAGTGGCCTCCATGACTGCACCTCCTGATATTCATGTCCAACTCCCCTCCCCCAGAAGCCCTGAGTGTGGTTGGAATCTGTTACTTGCTTCTAAGCAATAGAATATGACAAAGATGCTTACTCCCCTTGTCTGTCCCCAATATCACCAGCTTCACATAGCCTTGAGCCACAGGTGAAAACAACACCACTGTTTCCCATAAACTTTTTATTTTCAGTCTGTTTTTTACTCAGGCCCTCATATATTATAAATGTGTGAGACCACAGAGCAAATGAATATATCATTGTGTTTAATCTGACGACTGAATGAATAGAGTTGGGTGTCCAAAGGAGACTCATTTGTTCCCTCTCGGGCGGACCCAGCCAGAGAAGGCCTATCCTCTCTTTGTGCTCATTCCTTTTACAACTTTTTCTGAATTTCTTATCAGTGCCTTCTAGCCACAGAAGATTAATGACCTTGAAATCACCCTAATCATCACCCCCTGCCTATATTATTTATTTAATCATTTTGTATTGATAGTCTAAGCTGGATAGGCAGGAGATCATTTTTCCCCCTCTTGGAAAGATTTCCAAGGGGATGGAAGGAGACCTAGAAAAACACCAATAAAGTCTATTGACTTCATGTTTGCACTTGAGTCATGTCTCAGGGCAGTGGGTTGGGCAGGGGGCTGGGAGAAGGGAGTGAGATGCAATGAAGCAAAGGTCTGAGTCCAAACCAGGAGCCACATTATCTTGCAGTTCCTTTGATCTTTTCTTTAAGGTAAGAATTCACTTCCTTTCATGTAAATTCAGGCCAAGCTTGTGGTCAGATTCTGCCCATCAAAGAGAGTAGGAAGAGAAAGAGGTGGAAGGCAGTCTCCTGGCATTGTCTGGGCATGGTTTTCATGTGATAAAAGTCCATTTCTCATGCCTTGTTGGCTTTCCCATGGTATTTATTTCTTCTAACCAGTAAAAACTGAACTAGGTACTTGCAAAAAACTCCACCAATTTGGTTCCTTGATCCTTGAGTTTCTTTCTTGTCATTGTTATTCCTGGGGCATTTGTTGGGGCACATGCGGAGGCCCTGTTCCAGTCTGAACATATTTCTTATACAAAAATAGTTGCATGGACCCAGAGCTCCTTTCAACCTAGAGTCGAATATGTGTTTCATTCCTTTCCTTGGCAAAACAGATCTTCCTGAGTCCTCCTAAAACCAGTTTTTCTTATCATGTCTTATTTATTTCAAAAGCTATTTATTTGTTGAAATTATATATATTTTTAAAGATTTTATTTATTTATTTGACACACAGAGAAAGATCACAAGTAGGCAGAGAGACAGGCAGAGAGAGAGAAGGAAGCAGGCTCCCCACTGAGCAGAGAGCCTGATGTGGGCCTCGATCCTAGGACACTGAGACCATGACCCGAGCCGAAGGCAGAGGCTTTAACCCACTGAGCCACCCAGGTGCCCAAAATTATATAATTTTTTTATTGGGCTTATATTATGAATTCTTTAAGGAGAGGGTCTAATGTCTTCTGCTAATTGAACTTTTGGCCAGTTCTTTAGATTTTGATACACCTCTTTGGAAATTCATCAAAGACTATTTGGTGATAATACCAAAAAGATAATAGTAAATGGCATTAAATTTAACTTCTTACAAGAGATTTATTGAAAAATTGTTTATGATTTCAAGAGTATTTTGTATTTATTTGGTATCTACTCTATTGGCCTGTTACATAGGACAAAATAATCAGTGCTGAGACAAAAAGATCAAAGGACAGACCCAGGATTCTTACTTCTGGGCAAATACCTCAAAAAATGAGGTCCACAAAGACATGGGCCAGAATGTCCATAGCACCATTGTTTGTTCTTTTTTCTTTCTTTTTCTTCCTTCCTTTCTTTCTTTCTTTCTTTCTTTCTTTCTTTCTTTCTTTCTTTCCTTCTTCCTTCCTTCCTTCCTTCCTTCCTTCCTTCCTTCCTTCCTTCCTTCCTTTCTTTTTTTCGAGAGGTAGAGGGGGGAAGGAGGGACAGAGGGGAAGGGAGAGAGAATCTTAAGCAGGCTCCAAGCCCACTGCAGAGCCTGATGTGGAGCTCGATCTCACTAACTGAGATCATGATCTGATCCTTAATGCACTGAGCCACCCAGGAGCCCCAGCAGCATTGTTTTAACAGCCACAATCTGGAAATGATTCAAATGTCCCATAACAGAAGAGTAAATACATACATTGTGGTCTGTCCATTCAATATGCAGCACTGTAAAGGATCAGATTATAGCTGTATACAACAAGCTGGGTGAACAGACCTGCTAAGCAGAAGTAAACTTTTCCCAAGACCACATACTCTATAGTTCCATTCATATTAAGTTTAAAATAAGCAATACTGATCGATGGTGCAGAGGTCAAAACAGTACTTAATTTGGGGGTATTGACTGGGAAAGGCCACAGTGTAGGTATCTGGGGTACCAGAAGTGTGTACAGTGAGATCTGACCAGGGATACACAATATGTACACATTGTATACTTAAGATGCTTACATTTTGATATATATAAATTTTGTTAACTAAATAGCTTAAAAGAAAATGATGAATTATACAGAATCCCTGGCCTTAAGGAGCAAATAGTCTAGTGGCAGAGGAAAGTATGAAAAGGAGTAATTTCTTTGCATGTGCTAAGTGTTACCATGAAAGTGTGTAGGAAGAGGAGTGAGAAAAAGAAAGACAGAGGCATGGGGAAGGAGAGAAGATAAAGACACATGCTGGTTCTCTTGGAAAAAGGCAGAGGGACATTTCAGGAGAGGGACAGCACAGATGCCTGTGGTAGAGACCACCCTCCAGGTCACTAAATCCAGCATGTATTTCCCAGCTTTCCTTTTTTTTTTTTTTTTTTTTTTTGCCTTTTTATGGCATTAGGTTTTGTCAGTTGGTTTCATTTTTAGAAGCATTTTCTTGCTTTGCTTTGGAGACAATGTTTCCTACTGGTTTCCTTTCTCCTTCTTGACTATTATTTTTCTTTTCCTTCCTGGCTCCTTCTCCCTAGGCTTGCCTTTTAAATACCACCGCCCTGGGGCACCTGGATGGCTCAATTTTTATGTGTCTGCCTTCGGCTCAGGTCGTTATCCCAGAGTCCCAGAATGGAGCCCCGCATCGAGCTCCCTACTCCATGGGAAGCCTGTTTTTCCCTCTCTCACTCCCTCTGCTTGTGTTCCCTCTTTAGTTGTGTTTCTCGCTGTCAGATAAATAAATAAATAAAATCTTTAAAAATAAATAAATGAATACCATCATCCTGCAAGTTCTGTCCATGGTCTTGTTTCTCTTCTCATCCTGGTCTCTGAGCAATCTCATTCATCAGTGCTCATGGTTTTGGCTACCTCCCCATCCATGGTGTTGACTCTAAACTTGGTGTCTCCAACCTACATTTCTATCATGGCTTTAAGAATCGTATATGACATGTTAACTGGACACCACCACTCAGCTGCCCTGCAGACAGTTCAAAATTTAATATTCTTAAAACTGAGCTCTCCTCCCCATTTCATTTTGCTCTCCTCCCCAGCCTGCATTTCCTTTTATTTTCCCTCATTTAGCAAATGGCCCTTGAGTGCAGTCTTGTCCTTTCTGCCCCGCTCAGGTAAACAAAATGGCGCCAATGTGGTGGTGTATTTTTACCTCCAAGAAGCCCACCTGAACTGATGGTCAGTGGAACATGATGAAGCCAACATCCTTATTTTTTTGACAGGACTGGAAGTTACTTCACATAGGGAAGTGCCTGCCCTTCCCCACAGCTCTGAGTGAACACTGGTATGAGGAACCCTGTATTTAGCTTCATCAAACGGCAGAACTGCAACTGCTGACAAGAAAAAAGAAAATGCACTGAAAAGCTTGGGATTTGACCTTGGGCATAACTGAATCCAGGGGCTTTGATGATGTCATTTATATTTGGGCTCTCCCTTTCCCCTTTCTCTCTGGCTCTCGGATCTGCTTTTGTACCTATTGTCTCAGCTCTCAGGTGGGCCATGAAAGTTGTGTAGTTACATGACCTTTATGATTGGCAATTCCAGCAGACATAGAATGCTTTTCTCTCTGTCTTTCCAACAAACGTCCCCAGACAGTGTTTCCCTGGCCTGACTTGACTCGTGCGCTCACCCCAGAGCTCATCACTGAGCTGGGGGTGGCGGGGTTGCATGAATACTCCAGTGATCCAGGCCTGAGCCCTGTGCCTACCGCAGGAGTTGGGTGTTGCACCTAGAGTAGGGTGAGACCTCATGGGAGAATGAAAGTGCTATTATCAGAAGAAGGAATAAAAGCTGGCCAAGCCAAAAAAGAAAAGAAAAGAACACTTGTCTGTGAGGAGGAGCTGGTGACACTGCGGGCTCAGGGCAGCTCTCTGAGTTGGCAACAACACCGTGATCCCCTGGGCCAACTCTTCTTTCTCGACTGTGGTTTAGCCTGATTCACTCCATCTGTCAGCTTGTCTCTCCTGTCAGTCACGCACCTCCTAGGACAGGTCACTGTCAGGGGAATAGGAATCAAAGAAAGGGAGCCTTTTAATCTGTATTTTCAATTCACCCTCTGTCTCTACCTGCCATGCCCTGTCCTGTGTCATGGGAATGAGGAAGGGTGATGCAACCAGTCTGTTCTAGCCAGTCTGTGTGAATCATCTGCAAGTCATGCAGAACGATGATATCTAGGGGTCAGATTTCCAGGAACTACACCTTATGCATCTTTCTTATTCCACAGTACCTGGCATAAGACTCTGACTTCCATCCCTCTGCTGCTCACCCACCCCTCAAACATTGCTCAGACTATAAATTGAAGGTTTGTGTGGAGGAAAGAAAGAGCTACTGCCCCCAAAGCCAAGAGAAGCCACTGACAGTGGACAGAGCACCAGAGTGGCTAGGTAACTGGGGTATTTGACCAGTGTGTACTGGGATGACCACACTGGCTCTGTGTGTCTCCATGTTTTCATTGCTTGGTGCTTGGTCTCATTGAGTCTCATCCATGTTTCTAGTCCTGCCTCTGTGACCAAATTAACTTGTGCTCTCATGCGTTCATTGACACTTCCCTCATCCTCAACTTTCTACCAGTAGAATGAGAATCTGGGACACAAACACCCCTTTTAACCAAAAATGTTTCTATGATTCTGGGATATTTCATTTAAGGGAAAACCCACCACACACACACAAGCACATACACACACACAAACATACACACACACATACATACACACACACCCTTTATATTCTGGAGTTGATTTGATAAAAATCATCATACACCATTTAAAGTATCCAGTAATTTACTAGTAATGCATTTCCTGATGAGGGGATGGAAGGTCGTGGTTTCTCTCTCTCCTACTGATTCAATATGTACTGTTCTTTAAAATAAAAATCAACTTCATATAAAGCTGCTGAAAGTTTTATGTAGTCTTAGCACACACCACACCTAAACTCAGCAGGACATTGTTTCCTTGTTAGAGGACACATAGCACAGAGTTCCAAATAATAGCTCAGTTGTCCAATGTATACTTAATGGATTAGCAAAGTTAACAAATGATATCTTATTCCTGGCTCCTTCTGCTGAAATCTAATACTTCCAAAGGCGAATAAACTGTTCCCACTTGGTGACCTTCCTTCTTTCAGGGAATGAACACATTTGCTTCTCTCAACCTAGGCCTTTTTGCCTCCCCACAGAATAAACCAAAACATCTGGAGATACTGTGGGGTCTCTTTCACGAAGACTGCACGTTCTTTTTCGGCTCTTACTTTTCTGGGTGATGAATCTTGACAACTCGAAATTAGAAGCCGGTGTTATGACCACATGTGAGACCAGTCTAACTGTCCCAAGGGGTCTTCAGTCCTCCTTTCTCCCTGTTTTTCCCCCTCTCCCTTCATTCTTGTCTCTTCTTATGTCTTTCCTCGCAATGTCTCACTGAACCCCGAGAATGCAAGGCTCAAAGAAGCTTCCCTTTCCTCGTCTCCCATTTCCAGCCACTAAGAGGCACCTGGAGTGAGAATGCAGCATAGCTCACACCAGCTACCTTTCCTGAGGGTTTAGCCTCAGGCCAGGGCTGCTGGTTAATGGGCCAGCGTTGACCTCACTACTAGACATCCCTGAAGGCCACTGAGCTCTTACCTCTGCGTGGGAATAAGTGACAGCTTGGGACTCAGAAGCCAGGTGGAACTGACTTGTCTGTCCTTTCCATGATGAGGGGTTTTACAAAAGCTGCTGTGTGTCATTTCTAATACTCATTTATTTCCCTGCCACACTAACCTTCCTATAGACAAAGAAAGGGACCTAGTGCGTGCCTACCATGTGACAGGCAGGGAGCCCCTTGCCAACCGAATTTCTAGAACCATTCAGGCTGAGATAAAGAGAAAAGGCTGGCTGTGGGACGCCCTAGAAAGGAGGTGAGTGACTTTTCAGGGAGCTCTTCTCCTTAGCTCCCAACCAAAAGCTGCTAACTAGCTTCTTGAGGCTCACGTCCCACTGATGTTTGGTTAGAGAGAAGCGTGAGTCAGAAGGTCACTTATGTGCCAATGGGTAAGAGCATTCCAACTGCTCTGTAGAGCAGCACCCCCACAGTGGGAGGGGGACTCAGTGAAATATCCTCGGAAGACATATTTTCCCTTAGGATATAGATAGTGGTGAAGATGTTTCATGTGTGTTTGGTGAAAAGCAGGGTGATGGGGAATAAAGAGAATGATGGAAAGACGCTAATAATTGAGGTGGAAAAAGGTCTAAAGAGCCTCCCTTGTCTGCTTTGGCTGATTTTGCTACAGGTGGAATGTGAAATATGAACTGTTTACACAGCTCATATTTCCATGTACTAAGAAAAACAGAGAAAGCTGGGCAGGGAGCTCTAACTGAGCTCCCTTCTTCTCAGCTCCAAACCACTTCTTTAAAACAGACCGTTAGATTTTGGAGGAAGCTGTTTTCCACTAGACCTAGTGGTGCTGGAGGAGAGTGTGTGCCACCAGCTGAGAAAACAAACCCGAGAAAGAGAAAGTATACTCGGGTTAACGGGCTCTAGGCAAGAAAGCCTCCTTTCCCGCCCCTTCCGGGTGGGCCCCTGTCCCTTGGGGCTGGAATCACAAGCTTTGGCAGGAGCAGGAGCGGTCCTTAGCTAGGGGATAAGGACTGGTTGCCCCAAAGCCATATAGAGAACATGAAGAGATTTACAGCCTTCTACTCATGACTTTTTTTTAATGGAAACCAGAGATCTAAAAATGAGGCAGCAAATAACACCATAACAGGAAATAAAAGGGGAGAAGGGAGAAAATGCTGCACTTTGAATGGAGTGCACATTTGAGACTCAAGTACTTACAATTACAATTTTTATCAGCCCTACTCTATGCAGGTGATGTGAGAGCCTGGAGTATGGTGGGTGGGTGCTCAGGGGTCCTTGAGTCTAGAACTTATGGGGGAAGGTTTCACCTTTGCTGAAATCCTCAAGGGGCTTGGAAATCTTTTTTTTTTTTTTTTTTTTTTTTTAGGTTTTATTTATTTATTTGACCGACAGACAGTACAGGCAGGGGGAGCAGCAGAGGGAGACAGAGAAGCAGGCTCTGGGCTGAGCAGGGAGCCGTAGCCAGGGTTTGATCCTAGGACTCTGGGACCATGACCTGAACTGAAGGCAGATGCTCAACCAACCGTGTCCATCACCCAGGCACCCCTTGGAAATCTTTGTTTATCTAAAAAATGTTTCATACCTCTATTTCTGGTTTGCTTTATGCTTTTCTGCAACTGGTAGGTTAAAAATTACTGGTAGCCCACAAACCCTTTCTGGAGCATATGTGTGGAATAGAAAATGTTCATACTTTCTTCTTTCCAGTAGCTAGCAATCTGAGTGAAATCTGACATTTGAGTCCTTATCTATAGATTCTGAGTTGGGCATCTTTTTTCGTAGGCCATGGTCCTTCCTAGTGACAGATTTCTTGTCTGACAGAACAGTTCCTTGTACTGAAGACTAAATCCTGTTTTTAGAGCCACAAGTATTTCTTCTCCTTTTCCCAAACTCATACCTGGATTCTGATTCATCAGCCAAATTCAGGTGGAATAAATCAGATGCTTCTAAAAATATTCTGAAAGCCCTGTCTTACCTTTAGGGGGAAGATGTAGATGTTTCATTAAATACTTATCACTTTTTTTGAGCGGGGGGAAGAAACTCTATTTTTCCTCTCTTGGGGAATTACCCAGAAGCAATAAAATACTGTTTTATAACTGAATATCCCAGTTTACCTCTTGTGGAATGAAGCAAAATAAATATAAACTTTAAAAATACGGTCACGGCCCATATATTTTAAAAAGTGTTGTCACCACGGACCAACACAGCTCAAATATGTTTCTTTCATGTTTAATTGTATGGCGTGGATAGATCTTTTTTCCCCTCTATGACTCTTGTTTCTCTACTAGGTGTCTGATTTCTGCTGGAGTGTTTGGTTAGAAAAATAAAAGAGTGGTAAAGGAATCCTATGTCTTATTTAAAAAGTAACATGTTATCAAAATTTAAGAATAGTTTTAAAGAACGAATTCCTTTTTCCCCTTCCCCACTTGGCTTTTCAAAATTTTTCTTCAGTGGCTTTATTTATTCAGGTTTTACTTTCCCATGGAATTTATATGTACCTTCTTTGTGCAGAATTTAACCTAGTTTAAAAGACTTCTCCCTACATATTGAAGTATTATTAAGGAAATGGCATGAGGTCTGGGATTTGTTTCAAAACAATCCAGTGGGGTGAGGTGATGGAGGGAAACGGGCGAGGGTCTAGGTGAAACCAGCTGGGGCGTGAGCTAATCATTATTGAAGCTGTATGTGAGGCACAGGGAGGGTTATTACATTATTCTGTTTTAGAATACATTTGAAATTTCCCATAAAAAAATGTTTCCCTCAGTTCTCTCCAGGATTCCATTTTCTCTTTTACTGGACTTGTCTATCCACATTTTTTTTTCTTCTAGACCCCAAACATTTATTTTGTAAAGGACATCCTTCTGCTCAGTTCACCATCTCTGACAATGGCATTTTTGGAGTTCTGTCTGAAGATATCTCAAGTTGCAAGGGCACTGCTTATCTCCCTCTGTGTCTGTGTGTTCTTGTTGTAACTCTATCAGGCAAGTGTAGCAGAGAGTAGTCCCAGCAAGAGCCCAGGATGAGGTGAATAAGGGTGGGCTTGTGGGACCCAAAGCTTTCTCCTTTAATTTTTTTTATTATTATATTTTTAAATTCATTTTATTTTTTCAGTGTTCCAAGATTCATTGTTTATGCCCCACACCCAGTGCTCCATGCAATACGTGCCCTCAGTACCCACCACCAGGCTCTCCCATCCCCCCACCCCCTCCCCTCCAAGACCCTCAGTTCGCTTCTGTGTCTAAAGTCTCTCATGTTTCATTTCTCTTCCTGAATTACCCTACTTCTCATTTCCGTTCCTTCTCCTACTGTCCTCTATATTACCCCTTATGCACCACAAGTAAATGAAACCGTGTGATACTTGACTTTCTCTACTTGGCTTATTTCACTCAGCATAATCTCTTCCAATCCAGTCCATGTTGCTACAAAAGTTAGATATTCATCCTTTCTGATAGAGGCATAGTATTCCATTGTATATATGTACTACATCTTCTTTATCCATTCTTCTATTGAAGGCACCTTGGCTCTTTCCACAGTTTGGTGATTGTGGCCATTGCTGCAATGAACATTGGGGTACGTATGGCCCTTCTTTTCACTACATCTTTATCTTTGGGGTAAATGCCCAGTAGTGCAATTGCAGGGTCATAGGGTAGCTCTATTTTTAATTTTTTAAGGAATCTCCATACTGTTTTCCAAAGCAGCTACACCAACTTACATTCCCACCAACAGTGGAAGATGGTTCCCCTTTCTCTGCCACCTCTCCAATACTTGTTTCCTGTCTTGTTAATTTTGGCCACTCTGACTGGTGTAAGGTGGTATCTCAGTGTGGTTTTAATTTGAATTTCCCTGAGAGCTAGCAATGTTGAACATTTTTTCATGTGTCTGTTAGCCATTTGTCTATCTTCTATGGAGAAGTGCCTCTTCATGTCTCCTGCCCATTTTTTAAAAAAGATTTTTATTTACTTGATAGAGAGAAACACAGCCAAGAGGGAACACAAGCAGGGGGAGTGAGAGAGGGAGAAGCAGACTTCCCACTGAGCAGGGAGCCCGATGTGGGACGCCATCCCCGGTCTCCAGAATCACGACCTGAGCTGAAGGCAGTCACTTAACCAACTCAGCCACCCAGGCACCCTCCTGCCCATTTTTTTGATGTGTTCATCTTCTTTTTGGATGCTGAGTTTGAGTAGTTCTTTATAGATCTTGGATATCAGCCCTTTGTCTGTAGTGTCATTTGCAAATATCCTCTCCCATTCCGTGGGTTGCCTCTTTGTTTTGGTAACTGTTTCCTTTGTTGTGCAGAAGCTTTTTATTTTGATAAAGTCCCAAAAGTTCATTTTCACTTTTGTCTCCTTTGCCTTTAGAGACTTGTCTTGAAAGAGTTGCTGTGGCCGATGTCAAAAAGATTACTGCCTACATTCTCTTCCAGGATTTTGATAGATTCCTGCCTCACATTGAGGTCTTTCTTCCATTTCAAGTTTGCCTTTGTGTGTGGTGTAAGAGAATGGTCTAGCTTCATTCTTCTATATGTAGCTGTCCAATGTTCCTAGCACCATTTATTGAAGAGACTTTCTTTTTTTCACTGCATATTTTTTCCCGCTTTGTTGAAGATGATTTGACAATAAATTTGTGGGTCCATATCTGGACTCTACTCTGTTCCATTGGTCTATTTCTCTGTTTTTGTGCCAGTACCATGCTGTCTTGGTGATCACAGCTTTGTAATAAAGCATGAAGTCAGGTAACGAGATGCCCCCAGCTTTGTTTTTCTTCTTCAACAATCAACAATTCCTTAGCAATTTGGGGTCTTTTTTGGTTCCATATAAATTTTAGGATTGTTTGTTCCAACGCTTTGAAGAATGTTGGTGGAATTTTGATTGGAATGGCATTGAAAGTATAGATTGCTCTGGGCAGTATAGACATTTTAACATTTATTCTTCTGATCCATGAGCATGGAATGCTCTTCCATCTTTTTGTGTCTTCTTCAATTTCTTTCATGGATGTTCTGTAGTTCCTCAAGTACAGATCCTTAACTTCTTTGGTTAGGTTTATTACTAAGTATCTTATGGTTTTTGGTGCTATAGTAAACGTAATCAATTCTCTGATTTCCCTTTCTATATTTTCATTGTTAGTGTATAAGAATGCAACTGATTTCTGTGCATTGATTTTGTATCCTGCCACATTACCGAATTGTTGTATGAGTTCTAGTAGTTTGAGGGTAGTTTTCTCCTTTTAGGTCCAGTTTTGCTCTCTTCTCTTCTCTTTGTCCCTCTTCACTATTTGTTCTTATCATCCTTTCTCTTTTCTTCCCTTCTTTCCAGGACAGTTCCATGTCTGATATCATGTGTGGAGAAGCTGTCCTATTGCTCTGCTCAAATCTGAGCTCTTTCAGGTGGGTGCACCAGAGCTCCAGCTGCTGCTGGTTGTCCACCTGTTCCACTCTAAAGAACCTACACAAAGGTTTAACACATCGAAACAGGTGTCTAGAGATGGCCCAAATTTGATATGGGGCAGAAGAACTCCAAGGGGAAAAAAATCTGATCTCCATCTAGAATTAGGGATTAGATGTGTTCAGACAAACTGAAAGGGTGTGTCGGGGGTAGGGAGAAAGGACACTAACAACTGAAGTCAGAAGGCAGAGATGGACTGTAACTTTGGAAAGTCCACTTGATCAGCTTCCTCAGAACATAATAAAAAAACCCCTCTGTTCTCTTTACACCAGGATAGGATAAATAATTAATAAAATAATAGTTATGTAATAGTATTAGAATTCCAAATTACTTCAATAGGCAAGAACCGATGACTAGGCTCAATAAGGTAAAATATAACATGGTCCTAAATTCCTGCATTCACCTGAAAAGAAGCAGTGGCAGTAGTATAGTAAAGACTTGACATTATGCCAGTCAAAAGGGCTGGGATTTTAAAAAAATGTAGTTTAAGTCAATAATGAGATGCTGTTACTGGAAAAGCTAATACACTCCAAAGTGCATGATTATATTTACAGTATCCAGATTGAGGGTGAAAATAGTTTTGTATTATGGGCACCACATCTTATTAGCAGTATTAACAATTTTGGGGAACTCCGGTGGCATGTGAGTGAGATTAAAGGAGTCCAGCAAGGATAAGTTATAAGAACTCATGAAAGAAAACAGAGAATTTCTCCCAAAGAGAAATAGGGCGCTTGATGGAAGATTCTGGTGGAAGGCAGAATGCAGGTGGGTTGGCAGAAGGTGTGGGGAAGTTCCTGATATAATGGAGGATACGGAATCCTGCCTGGGTCTCCCACTGGGCAGAATGTAGCTACAGAACCTGGAGAGAATGCATGGTGCAGTGACTCTGGGATACTGAAAAGTAGGTAATAGAAGGTGGGTTGCTGGATCCCAGAATTCAAAGTACCACTGAACTGGCAGCAAGATTACCACCGACTCCCTCCAGTTCTCTCACCGTTTGGTGGGTGTAGCTATGGGAGTATAACTAATGTCCCAGCTTTCTAGATAGAGGACAAGAAGGGAGGCCCAGGAAACTGAGAAGTACTCACAAGGGCACAAAGAGAGAAGTTTGGGACAGCAACCTTGTAAAGTTGCTTATGAAATCCTGGGCTCACCTCAAAGTTACACATGGATGAATCTGATTCTAATCAGCACATAAAGCACTTTGAGAACTGAATGCACAGATAGGCCACCATCCAGGTAGCAGAGTAGTCACTGTGCAGCATGTCTGCAGGGCAGATCCAATAACATTGCAAAGGCTTTGAAAATGGAAACCACAAAGCAAGGATGGCAGGTGGAAACTTGCAGCCTGAACATACACAGGTTGACTATCTGCTAGACATAAATATCAAGTCTTCATATACTGAAACAAGACCCAGAGTCTTACAACATAATAGTCAAAATGCCTAGGATACAACTCAAAATTACTTGGCATAAAAGGGATTCGAAAAATCTCAACTTCTGGGGTGCCTGGATGGTTCAGTCAGTTAAGCAGCTGTGTTTGGCTCAGGTCATACCAGAGTCCTGAGATCAAGCCTTAAGTTAGGCTCCCTGCTCAGTGGGAAGCCTGATTCTCCCTCTCCCTTTGCCTACCCCTATCCCTGTTGTGCCCTCTCACTGTCAAATAAATAAATAAAATATTTTTAAAAAAGAGAAAAGTCTCCACTTTTGTGGCAAAAGGCAATCAACAGATGCTAATAAGATGACACAAATGTTGGAATTATATGACAAAGGTATCAGAGAATCTCTTATCAAAATGTTCCAAAAGGAAATTGTGAACATACTTGAAAGGGAAAAATAGAATGGAAAAATATAACTGAAATAAAAAAATTCACCAAATGGGTTTTTACTTTTGTTTTAAAGATTATTTAATTGCAAATGCATATATTTTTTTCATATAATTTATTATTATTTTTAAATATTTTATTTGACAGAGAGAAACACAGATAGAGGGAACACAAGCAGGGGGGAGTGAGAGAGGGAGAAGCAGGATTCCTGCTGAGCAGGCAGCCCGATGTGGGGCTTGATCCCGAGACTCCAGGATCATGACCTGAGCTGAAGGCAGAGGCTTAACCACTGAGCCACCCAGGTGCCCCTCATATAATTTATTTTTTAAACAATGGCTCTCTTAAAAAACCCATTGGCAAATTCTTAAAAATTAATAATCAGCTCTCAGATGTCACAACTGACATCTACCATGTACAGTCCGTTTCAGTGAGCAGTAAAATACCCCATGCTGAGAGTTTCTTCTAGAAATAGGTATTGTAAACACCAAATGGGAGATGAATATGCATTTCTACCAATAGTTGACTTGTGGTCCAGGGAATATCCTTTGGGAAATGCTGGTCTAAGCAGTTTACCCCCAAGATACTCTTATTGTTTGGATTACATTCTAACTTCTTGCTACCTGTGCTTTTAACATCCACTTTAATTCTAGGCTTTTAATCTTTTTGCTGTCTTTGCCTTCTTTCTATACCTCTCCTCTCTTGGCATAAAGCAAGCCCTTGTTACTTTTCCTTTTTCATAGACAGTAGCCAGGTTTAAAATCTCCACGTACTAGGTAAAAATATTGGAAAGACTGTATTTTCTTCCTTAACTGAAAGAGGCTTTTCCTATTGTTTTCCCCTAGATTTAACAAAACATACACATATGCACTCAAAATTGTCTCTCACAATATCCATACACTTTGCAGCTATTAAATCACAGAAAAGATGAAGACTATCTTGTAAGTTTGGCAACACAAACTTCTGGGAAAATGTTAGACATCAGTTCCCTATTTGGTGGCCTCCAGGCTCCATCTGTGTTGACCTTCCTCCCACCGTTTAATTGCTAGAGCCCCATACCCACGTTAACAAGAGTGGGAAGAGCTAAATAGTTAGAAATGATGTGATTTCCCCTTTTCATTCTCAGATGGACAATAGATCACAGATATGCTATCATTGGTGTCCCTGGATCTCAGTTGGGAAACACTACTTTTTATTACTTTAGAATATGTTTATGTCCATGAATATCATCCCTGAACTAGAGGAATTTGACTCAATAGCTAATTTCTCTTAATTTGCACACAGCTGTTTCACCTGTGTTGACAATTTTCCTGAAGAAAAATGTTGCCCCTTGTGGAGTTAGAGCCTCTTTCAATTCTGCTAACATTTCAGAAATAAATGGTGTGCTAGTGCAGAGTTTCTTTTCAGTGGACTGTATGCTTGCCAAAGCTGCAAGACTCCCACTACATCATGGATGTTAAGGTGGACTCTTAAAGCAAATGGTGTCTGAGGTTTAAGGCTGACTGCACAGAAAAATGAATGAAGGAGGCAACTGGTTTAAAAACTAAAAACACATGCCTGTCCCTTTTTGGGAAATCAATGTTTAAACTTAAAATGGTTGAGCTAATTAAATTCAAAGCAGAACCTGAACACCACAAGACACCATCTCTCCATCCCCTTTAGGGGCACTTTAAAGCTGTAATTTAAACTTTGGCAAATTGGTTTTAAGGCAAAGCAAACTTGTGGATTGCCAAAATTAGGTTGTTGGCTTGTTTTCTGCATCCTTATTCAAGAGAATGGAATTGTCTATACACACAGTGTAATTGGGCTGTGATTCATAATCATTGTCTCTCCTCCTTATAAATAGTAATACACTTTCTTTAGACATTCTAGGTGTTTCAGAATATGTATATTTACCTATTTTTTAAAGTACTACTTCCAAAATTTATGATCTCATCAGTGGGGTGAATAAATTTGAGCTGAGTGTTATTTATTTTTGCCTCTTTTACTCCTAAGATAGAACTTTCTGGGCAAACAAGTCAATAAGTGAATTAATGAATGATAAAGAGAAAATACGTAGAGTGATCATATTTACAGCTAAGCACCAAAGTCAACATTTCTTTCAGGCAGTAAGAGACTCATTGTTAGATAAAAATGATTTTTTTTCAGGTAAAATATTCAGCTTAAAACTGAAGATTTCTCTTTCCCCATTGTCTTTACTTTAGGCCCATTCTTCAGGCTCTGACTCAAGAAAAGTAGGACAAACCTCATTCCAAGTGGGAATTTGAGGGTTTTTATCTTTCTCTACACTTGAAAATATTCCTGGGTGGCTCAGTTGGTAGAGCGTGCAGACACTTGATCCCCAGGTCGTGAGTTCAAGCCTCACACTGGGTGTAGAGATTACTTAAAAAACCCAAATCTTAATGCTCTCAAGGGAGTGCAAATTGGTTCTTTGGTTGGGATGGGGGGAGACTGTGAAAAAAATCTTCCTCTTCTATGTATAAGTCAAAAATGTATACATTTAGTCCATAAACACTTTATCTGTGGTATGAAATTTCATGGGTATTGATTATGAAGAAAAGGTCTACAAAAGCTCCTTAGAGGGGTGACAATGAAACAAAAATTGAAGAACACTATCTAAGATGTCACAACTTGCTATTCATAACACTAATCATATTTCAAAATCTGTGACTCTAGTCCTAAAGAGATCCTCTAGGATAGGGTGCCTGGGTGGCTCAGTCGGTTAAGTGTTGGACTCTTGATTTCAGCTCAGTCATGATCTTGGGGTCATGAGATGGAGTCCTGCATTGAGCCCCAAGTTGGGCTCTATACTCAACTCTGCACTTGGTTTGGATGGAATCTGCTGGAGAGTCCCTCTCCCTCTCCTTTTGCCTCTCTCCCTCCCCCTGTGTGTGAGCATGTACTCGCTCTGTTTCAAACAAACAAATAAGTAAATAAAAAAATCTTTAAGAGATCCTCTAGGCTAAACATGGTAGAAATTATAGGTATATCAGCCTTTGTAATTATTTGCCAATTTTGATGGGTAAAATATAACTATTTTTTATTTCAACTAGCTTCAGTGTCACTAGTAGTTTATAAATATAGATCACTCCTGTGTTCGCATTACTATATTAGATATGTAAATAAGTTTACCGCCACTAAAATGAATTCGGTCAATATAATCTTTGTAAAAGGAAAGGGTAAATCCTGCCCCATTTATTTTGGGCAATATTTTGTCTAACACAGTAATAGATACGTAATCTGTTATCAGTTAAAAATGACATTGTCATCTTTATTATAAAAATATCATGGTGAAATATATTATTAAAGCTTCTGGTTTTATTGCTGCTATTATTGTTAAGAATTAAGGATAAGCTTCCCTTTCATGGTGAGAGAATTATATTCCCCTTTAACTTGTGGTATCAACATTTATCCAAAAGCAGTTCTGTTTTTGAGAGAGGATTGTCCGGGCGAGGCATAAGGAAAACAGAAAATTCTATTAAAAAGAAACATGAATCTGAGCTGTATATTTAAGACAAAGAAAATAGCACTCTCCAAGGTAAATGAAAAAGAGTTTATCTTATTTTTCTCAGAAAGGGAAGGTTTGAAAGCAAACCCATTTATGATCTCAAAGTCATGAAAGGATTGATAAAATAGTGATAGACCCAGTGTATATTTTGTAGTAAGTAGCATGGAATTTGAAAAATAGGAACTCCTACAATATTATTTCATCCAAAGCATAATAAATATAGGGAGCAAGGTCACTAGAGTTGATGATTTAAATAAATACTGTAGTTCAAGAGACACGTAACGTTGTGAGGAAAAGTTGAAAAATGGCATTCTGCTCTGTGTTTTAAACACACTCCTCCATCATGAGTAACAGGAAGATAAACCAAGTAAGGCCAGCTTTGCATTTTTCTTTTGGGTCAAGGAAGTCACTGAGATATAATTTCATGTCTTACTTTGAAAATTTGGGACTTAGTGTTATCATGATTTAGACCATGTTTTTGATGGATTATACTGGAAAGAAAAGTTGCTACAGTGCTCAGCCCATTTAATTCCTTAGGAAAGTAATGTGGTCGTTTCTCACGCCTCACATGCAGTGCTCCATGGGGAAAGGAAATGTTCTGAGCACAAAGCTGGGCGTGAGGTACCGGGTTCTAAGGAGTCAGTAGCATTCATCTTACAAGTAGGTAGAGAGTAGACACTGAACTAGCTTGTTAAAATAGTATATCACATTGTGAACTTCTCTCGGGGAGGGACTGTATTTTTCTTAATCTAAAGGGGCATCAAAAAGGAAGAAACAAGTCTAGATAGAGGTCGGAGGGAAGAAACTTCACATTTTCAGCAGGATCCAAGAAGCATCCCAGAGGGCTGCAGATTTTGGCCAAAACCTTTAAACTTGCCTCAGTTTCTGTTTCTGTCAGATAAGAAATGATTTGCTATCTTTTTTCTTCAGATAGTGATAGATCCAGAAGGATTTTGCAAATTCACATCCTGTAGACTTGTTTCCTTGTCAATAAATGAGGATACCAATATCTATGTTTATATACAAAAACAGGTAAGAAGTACTTGGCATTTAGTAGGTGCTCATTACACAGTAGTTCTATCTCAGGGCTCAATTGAAACCAAAGGTTTCTGCAGGAGGACAGACCCTAGAGCATGATTGTTCTAGGGAAATTTACCCAGGAAAGAAGAGGCTGTAAATAAAAAATTAACTTCACTGTTTGTGATCAATTTCTTGCATATTAGTCTGCTCACCTGGGCAAAGAATTCGCTTATTAAACCAACAGTTTACTTCACAAGCAGTTCTGTTTTGAAGCCTCACTTCAAAACACTCATTTCACTGTGTCCACAGATCCTAAACTCATAAGTCACACAGTTTTCAGGTCCTCGCCTTGAAGACCAGCCTCAGAGGGCTTTGGTCCAGAGCCCAGAGCCCTATAACTGTTTCCTTCCCATTGGCCTTCTGCGTCAATCAGTCACGGGTACTGTCTTACTGCAGTGAGTGCTGGTGATATTTCAGGGGCTTCAACAATCATTATTACATAATGGGTTTTGATCTCTTTCATTTCTGCTTCACTTGTGCTGACTCTTCCATTCCCTCAGCCACTCCTCCTGCATTCTGTTGGGTTTGAAGTCACAAGAGATGGCCAGGAGCTCAGGGAGGGTAATGCATTTTAAATTGCCTCTTGTTTGCTTCCCACTGTCTGTAAGCCTTATGGAGCATCCTGAAATGCCTATCTCACTTGGCTGCTGGGGACGACAGCCTGCCTCATTATCCCTTTCCAATACATGCACCCTCGTTTGCTCAGTATCCCACAACACCTGCTCAGTTTTGTGCCTGGGGGGCGGGGGGATACCAGGAAGCTGCTCTAGCTAGCATCTCTGCTCAGATGACCAAGATGGAAGCAAAGTTAATGAGTAACAGGTGCTGGGTGAGGGATTAAGCTGTGGTGGGCTGGTCGCTCTGACCCTCAGGTTTCTACCTGGGTTTGGCCGAAGAGCCAAGAGCCGTTAAACCTTCCATTCTCATTCTCTGTGTCGTGGGCGGGATGCTGTTGTTAGCTGTCAGCCTGGCTTCATGAAAACATTATTCCCTAAGCTGAGTTTTCCGTCAAACAGAATATTAAATCATGCCAAATTATCTCCATCTGGCTTTTGGCAACACAGGAGAGGAAAAAAAGCTTCTCCTATCTTCTCCAAACGCTGCAGAGCTGGCATGTTTTTAAGTGTTTGTAAATTCACATTTTCAGGTGGTGTAGACAAATAGGATTTTAAATTTGGAGCTCCATAGCGACTGTGTAGTATGGTCATTCTCCGTTTTGGTGCCCTGGTTATCTAAGGGTAAGCGCTGCCAGATTTA
Source organism: Spilogale gracilis (assembly GCA_004023965.1). NCBI lineage: Eukaryota > Metazoa > Chordata > Mammalia > Carnivora > Mephitidae > Spilogale > Spilogale gracilis. The sequence continues at coordinate 29,226 of PITA01001821.1, forward strand.
GCAAATAAAATTACAGGAAACACAGTTAAATTAGAATTTCAGATAAATATTGAATAATTTTTAAAGTATAAGTAGATCCCAAATATAGCATGGAGGTATACTTACACCAAAGAATTATCTGTTGTTTATCTGAAATTCACATTTAACCGAGTGTCCTGTATTTTATCTGGCAATCCTTCTGGGGGTTCATGAAAATGTGCTTGAACTAAAAGTCAGATTTCCTTGCTTGTAGTTTTAGAGTCTTTTGAGCATGCTATAAGCATGCTTATGCTTCTTAAATTGATTTATTGAGTTACTTACGTGACATGGAGAAGTATCTGATTAGTGAGAAACTACACACAAAATATTGCCATGTCGAAGCAGAAGTTTACTGTGGGAAAGAAAAAGGGTCTTTGGCATTCAGACTTCAGGGAGGGAAATGGAGAAGTGCCTTGCACAGAACTTAAGTGTAGTGCTTGAAAATAATATTCAGCTGTCACAACTCGGTTTAAACGTGTGTCTCTCTTTCATTCTTGCCAGGCTCATGCCCTGTGAAACTCAGGGAGTATATTCTCTGACACCAGGCTGATTGTGGCCAGATGTTAATCTTGCTGTTCGCTCCATTTTATTGTTGTTATATTATCTTTATATGCTGAACAATTACATGTAATGAAACTCCTAATATACAGTAGTCGAAATCGTCAAATTACAAGATCTGGGAAGCCCATGTTCATCTTGAAAATATGTTTCAATACCTCCCACTCTTTTCTAAAGTAAATTCACTTATCTTAGTATCTTATAACTGAGAGGCCTGCATTCACACTCTGAAAAAAGTCCCCAAGTTCTGGGGAAAATATGGTGGTTATTATTGTTTTCATTATCGTACATCATGTTCATATTAGGATGGGAAAGAGCCCCTTTCCCTCAGAAAGGAAAAATTTCCTGCGTAAGTGAAAACACAGCAAATACAACAGCGCCCTCCACTGGTGATTATAGGGGAAACGTGCGCTTTTGTGACATTGACAGGAAGACCAAGCCAAGGCTAAAGAGGTCTTAACTAATTAGAGGCAGTCCGTCACTGTTTGAAGAGCAGGCATTAGGGTATCAAAACATAAGTAAGTGATGGGAATTGGGCCACTTGTTTTTTGTTTGTAAATAGCATGAACAGTATAAAGAAGTGTCCACTGACTCTAGGTATAAATAAGAACAACTCTAAATCATTTACAGTATTCCACTATAATGTCTTTGTAAAGCATGTAAGGCCCTTTACTGTGATTATATTTCTCCCTCTCCTTTTCATTGGAATAGACTCTGACAGACAAAAGAAAATTAAAATCAGATGCAGTTCTCAAGACTAAAGAGGAAGCTGGATTTGTGTGGACCCTGTAACCACAGGCTTTGTGAATTTCAGGTTTGCTTTGGAGCCGAGGGGCAGATCCAACACCTTAATGTCAAGTGCTCCTGGTTGCAGCACACCTGGAGGGGTGGAAGTGTCTCTCCTTCAGTAGAAGCACCCTGTGAGCAATGTCTTCTATCCACAGGACTACCGCTTTGGCCCATCTCTCATCTCAGCCTAGCATTCTCACCTTGTCTTCGATGTCCCCGTGTTAGAGGTGTGGGGACCTTCCAAGAGCATCTAGTTCACCTCTTTGTTTTAGACTTTGTAAGTCTGAGGTGAACTGTCTAAAGCCACTGAGTCATCTGTCTTTCAATACTTTATTTCAACTAGCTGTAGTGTTGCTGTATTGCCGATAACTTATTCTGACGTTAAACTTCTCAGTTTGGGGGGTAAATTAATTTTCAAAGAGATGTGACCACAAAGGACTGATTGTTGTCAAGGCACTCAGGAGGTATCTACTCAGGTACCTAGCTGAGGCTTCTGAGACACTTGGCGTTATGCTTTCAGGGTCAGCTTTACTCATGGAAATGTATGAGGTTGCAGCCCAAACAGACGAATGGTTAGTTTTGGTCTGTTGGTGAATTATTCTTCCATAACACTGGTATGTGATGGGAGGTAAACCATTATACGCAAGTTGGGTCTAGAACAAGTTTAGAGTTCTTTACTGGCTCATATAGGTACTATTGAATTAAAGTAATTCATGGCCAAATTAATATGCTTAATAAAATGGAATAATGCTTTAGTGTAATTAAACAAAGAGAGAGATAAGTTTTAATAGTCTCAGATACTGCATTTTTCTTCCATAGACCAGAGAACTCTACTAAACCTGTAAATTTAGTTCTTTTGAATCTTAGGTGTATGAAATTGAAGAATATGAAAAGAAAAATACCCCCCAAAACAAAAAACAAACTTGAGTTGACTCTCTTTAAAAAGTAAAGGGTCCTTAAGTCATCTTCATAATTTCAGCCATGCCGTCAGATACTTTAAATAAATTACGGTAAAATAGAGGTAAAGAAACTGAGTATGGAGGATAGTTCTCAGAAAGCTAGCTGGGAAACCTAGTTAGAAAATTACTTGCAGTACCATCCTTTTTCACACATATTGTTGGGTTTATTATGTTTCTATTGTTACTGTGAAACATAGCCGCGGGGCAATTTAGCCTCTGGTTTTCCAAAAGGTGCGGCATACACTTCTGTGACCAATTTCCATAAAGTCCGTTTAGCAGTTCAAACTTTATTAAGACTCTTGACAAAAACAGCTGCTAGAATTGCAAAGGAATGTAATAAAAACATAAGGTCAGAAACAACTAGAGTCTATAAAAGCGATATCCACAGTGGCCAAGCCCCCTTGGGGGTTCAAACCAATCACAGTCCGCCTGTGCCGTGAGACCCCCGAATAGGCAGACAGCAGGACACCCAGGCTCAGCCCCAGCTCTGCGACTTGAGGCTACCTGCCATCACCCAGCTGATAACCTAGTTAAGGTCTGGGCAAAAGGCCAACCACAGACTAGCACAAGCAGGGGGAGGCATGCTAGTTTTAAAGAGTGAGGAAGCACTGGAGCAAATTCATTTTATGTTGGTTTTATTATGCAGTAAAAAATCTCCAACACATATTCATTTACTAAAAAGAAAACAATAAATGTTCAGTTGATTGTAGTTTCCATATTAGCATGAAGGGACACAAGTGGGAGTTAGCCAAAAATTCTGGAGATGCATTTGGAAATCTTAGGGGAAAATTCAGGTTTGAGTAGAAATATGCAGGAGAAATTAATGTTGACAATGCACCATGATTAAGCTTCTTTCATGTGTGGGAGAATCTTTGATATATACATCTCATACTATACTAAAATGACATCTAGATATTTCAGGGGAAAATGAGAGTATAACAACTGATTTTGCTTTCCATATAAAAATATAATATCCAGAAAATGGAAAATTCAAAGATGGAGTTGATTTTTCTGTGTTTTTGTTGTTGTTGTTGTGTGTTTTTTTTTTTTTTTTTAGATTTTATGTCTGTATGTATTTAGAGTGTGAGCAGGGGGAAGGGCAGAGACAAAAGAGGAGAGACAATCTCCAGAAAATTCCCTGATGAGCATGGAGCCTGACTCAGGGCTCGATAACATCACCCCAAGATCAAGACCTGAGCTGAAACCAAGAGTCAGACACTCAACTGACTGAGCAACCCAGGCATCTCTATTTTTGTGGTTTTGTCTGAAATCACAAATTACAACATTTGAAGAAGCTAGTGCATTAACGGTGAAACATAAATGGAAAGCTCTTGACCTCAGCGTTGCTGCCATTGCCCACCAGCAGCCTCCCCAGCCTCTCAAGACACACAGAGTGAGGTAGTGAGTCCTTTCTGAGACTCTTGGAGTCAAGAGTCTAGGCTATAGTCTTTAAAGGATGCGGGAACAGCATGATCAAGAGTGGCTGCTGGTTACTTATGAACAATCATTTCTGGGGGGCTTGGGTAAGTCATTTTCTTCACCTGAAAATTGGGGGCATTCAAGCCCTATACTGTCTGAGGGAGTTTGAGCCTACCTGGGGAGATGCTGACTTTCCAGGAATATGGAATGGCAGTCATTCAAGCTGCTGCCCAGTTCCAGAGCCCTCTTACATCATATACTGTGGGTCCGTGACCACGCCCTCTGCTGCCTCAATGTGAGTGTTGTCCCCTGGGTGGTCTGTTGCTGTTACCATTCCATGCCATTCATTTCTTCATTCAGACAGCACGTGAGATGTGCCAGTCACCATGCCCAACGGTGGGCAAGGACTTCATGGTTCAAAGAGAGGAAGGCAAGGATGGCTCAAGTTCTTGGTACAGGTGGGAACACAGAGCAAGGCAAACTAACCCAGATTTGGAGGGTCTTGAAAGGGTTTAAAGATGAGACAACAGTGGACTGAGACCTAGACACAAAGTAGGATTTAGCCATGGGAGAAGATGGCAGAGCTTGATTCCAGACTGATAAAGCTTTTGAACGGTCCTGAGGCAAAGGAGTGCCAGGTCAGAGAAGCAGCCAAGGTGTGTGTGTGTGTGTGTGTGTGTGTGTGTGTGTGTGTGTGTGTGTGTAGCATGGGCTGGGGGAGGGAGAGAATCAAGGGAGGTGATGACTGGAGATTTGGACATGGCACAGCCCTGATAATCAGGGTAAGACGGCAGTCTCTTCCAAAGAGAAGCTTCTGGTTTGTTTTCTGCTCAGCCTGCACTGCCTGAGGAGAACGAGGGCTTTGCCCTTCTCCAAAGTCACTTTTTGGTAGTAGTGTCAACAGTCCCCCCAAGTTGTTGAATCTTATTTAAGGACAAGTGAGTGGATTAAATGTCCAATTTCACAAGGAGGGTCCCAAACTGACTTTTCTACATTCTGGTCTATGTCCTTGGCAGAACACATTCCCCTCAGATACTGGAAGACATGAAGACACAAGGCTGCTCCTCCAGCAGCAGCAGGTGATGCCCAGGTCAAGTCTCGCTCACACCGATTGTGAGGAGGTGCCTGTGCAGCTCAGAGAGCAACCGGAGACAGGACCCTTGAGGCTGAGGTCCTGTCATTTGAACACTGGGCACTGGTGGCTCTGTCTTCTGCAGTGCCTACATCTTTGCTGGACGTCAGCGTGGATGGGGAGTTACAACATTTTTTAGCCATGTGTGTGTGATTTATTTTTTTGCACTTTTATTTGATAAAATTCATACACCATTCTACTCACCCATTTAAGTGTACAAGCCAATGCTCTTTGGTATACTATTAATTTTTAAAAATTGTGACAAGATGGGTATAACATGAAATTTGCCATTTTAACCAATTTTAAGTGTACAGTTAGTTCAGTAACATTGATGACATTCAGCACGTTGTGCAGCCATCACCATGTCTATTTCCAAAACTTTTCCATCACTTCAAGCAGAAATGCCGCTGAAAAACAGAAATTTACACAGAAGTTATTAAAGCAATGACACCCCCTTAAGGCCCTGTTAACCTCTAATTTATTTCCATACCTCTGAATTTGCTCATTTTAGATATTTCGTGCAAGTGGGACCATACAATACTTGTTCTTTCACATCTGACTTGTTTCACTTGGCTTAATGTTTTCAAGGTTTATCCATTTTGTAGGGAGTGTGAGAACGTCCTTCTTTTTTGTGGCCACATAATAATCTACTGTACATATATGCCACATTCTATTTTTCCATTCACCTCTTTAAAAAAAATATTTTATTTATTTATTTGACAGAGAGAAACGCAGCAAGAGAGGGAACAGAAGCAAGGGGAGTGAGAGAGGGAGAAGCAGGCTTCCCACAGAGCAGGGAGCCCAATATGGGGCATGAACCTGGGACTCCAGGATCATGACCTGAGCCAAAGGCAGACACTTAACAACTGAGCCACTCAGGCGCTCCTATCCATTCACTTCTTGATGGATACTTGAGCTGTTTGTCTTTTAGGGGCTCTTGTGAAGAACACTGCTATGAACATTGATGTGTAAGTATTTGTTCAAGTCCTTGCTTTCAGTTCTTTGGGGGTTTACCTAACAATGGAATTTCTGGGCCATGTGGTACTTTATGGTCAGCTTTTTGAGAAACCAACCACCAAAATATTTTCCATAATTGTTTTCCATTCCCATCAGAAATGTAAAGGAATCATAACTCCTCCACATCCTTGCCAACACTTATTTTCTCTTTTTAAAGAAATTATTATTAAAGCTATCCTGATGGGTATGAAATTGTATCTCACTGCAGTTCTGATTTGTATTTCCCTGATAGCTGATGAGGTCAAGCATCTTTTTATGTGCTTGTTGGCTATTTGTATTTCTTCTTTGGAAAAATAACCGTTCAAGTCTGTTGCCCATTTTCAAGTTGAATTGGTTGTCTTTTTGATGTTAAGTTGTAGAAGTTCTTTATTTATTCTGGACATTAAACTCTTGCCAGATAAGTGATTTCCAGATATTTTCTCACATTCTGTAGGTTGTTTTTTCACTTTCTTAATAATGCCCTTTGATGATTTTCGCTGGTTCAAAGCAGGCAAAAGGGATTCTATTCCTCCTTCCCACCCTTTCTCTGTGCTGCCTCTTGGCTCTATGAAGGCACACAGTCAAGCCAGTCAAGCCAGTGTTGCAGGGGAAGCACCAGCGGGTACCTCCTCAATCTGGTTTTCTCAAAGAGGCCCTTTCTTTCTGGAGGGTATCACCTTGTAGAATAAAACATTCCTCATGGTGAATTAATCATTTCCCATTTACAGAGGCCACCTTTCAAAGTAAATATTCCAATCATGTCCTCACTCCTGGGCAAAGTCCTCAACCCTGCTTAGTAGAATCTGCTTTCAGCATCACATGTGTCAGGCTGCCCACATTCCAGGGCAAAAGTGCCACCCATGCAATCACAGAGAGAGGCTGCCTTTAAAACCTTCATCTTCCCACTTCTTCATAATGAGGAAGAGATGTGTGTGTGTGTGTGTTTTGAATTAAGTCAGGGTGTGGAAATCTAGTCCTGCAATAAAATGACAGGAACCTCAAAGCTGGTGTCATTGTGAAGGAGGCCATTCATGTTTTCCATCTGAGTCCAAGATTGAACTTGTTATTCTGTGGAGAGTAGTCAGGTTTCATGAACAGGGTCAGGGGGCCACTCCAACTCCCTGAGCCCTTTCTTATCCTGGTTCATGCCCACACTTGCCACCAACCTGTCTCCATCAGCTACACCCTACCCAATAGGTTCAGAGGATGGCAAGAAAAGATTGGTTCCTTCAGGACTGTGCCAATGAAATTTGGCCAAGGTTTTCTGTGGGTTTTTTTTTTTTTTTTTGTATGATGGAAAATTCTAAGCACATGCAAAAGAAAGCCTCCAGATACCCGTCACCCAGCTTCAAAAACTATCAAAGTATGGCTAGTTTTCTTTCAATTTTACACCTACCCACTCTTCCCTGCCCAGCACCACTCTGAAGCAGATTCCAGGCTTCATATAATTTCATTCATAATGGTTTCAGATGATACTTCTATAAGATAAGAACTCATAAATCTATTATCACATGTCAACAATGTTAATGGTGATTCTTTTTATCATCTGATAACCTTGCTCACATTTTTAATTGTGCCATCAATGTTTTTTTAATTATTCTACTATTAGTTTGTTTGAATCATGGACCCAGCATTTCACACATAGCATTTTGTCAAGATGTTTCTTTTAATCTATGGATTTCCCCTCCCCACCTCTCTCCCTTTCTTTCTCTCTCTCTCTCCCCCCTCTAGAAATGTATTTGTCGAAGAAACTGAGTTTCTCCAAACTGTACTACAGAGTTTCCCATTGTCTCAGTTTTGTTAATTGTATCACAAGAGTTAACATATTTCCCCTCCTCAGATGTGTCATGTTCAGACGCTGCCCATCAGGTCTTGAGATCTGATTGGGGGCTTCAAGGTGAATCCATAAATGTGTACGAGAGCTTGTGTGCACATCAAAGAAGTAAACTGGAAGCTAGTAGAAAACTCTAAATGTGGATGTTCTGATCTGATTCAAATGCCTTATTTCCAAGGCAAGTCATCTTCAAATGGAAGAACCAATACTTTTCTGTTGCATCTGGATAATGAGATATTAAATGTACAGCTATGTGATCTAGATCTACGGAGATCCCATCACACATTCTGGTCAATAACCACGTAAGGTGTAGCTTCCCGATATGACCACTGTAGGTTGTGGGGGATGAGGTCTGCTAAGCCTGAGAACCTAAGGGTACCCAGAGGACCTGTTGGGGTATTATCCAGACACCAGGTGCTCAATTTTTGGGTGATGAAAATACAGTCTGGTCACATGGTTGCAGCTGAAGAGCATACCACTCCTTTCTTTAAGTATGAGTTGTGATCATTTAGAAATTGAAATGAAAAATCACATTTGCTACAATTTTCAATATTTTTCAATGGATTAAGACTGTATTTCATAATATTTCAAATAAAATTTAAAACAAATCCAAAATATATCTATGTATATCTGTTCATTCATACCTATGCCCATTAACCCTTGAATTTGTTTCAGGCTTGAAGGTGGATTAGATTGAACCTAACTATTTTTTTTCAGTGGATATTTCTTTATCACCCTGAAGGCCTTTATAAGATCTAGTTGTCCACTGGGCTTCACTCTCCTTCTCATCTTTTAAATTCAGTGGACATTTTTATTTTTTCAATCAGGTGGCTCTTCAGGCCCTTGGTTTTTCACTGCCCAGCATTTTTCATATCTTTCAAACCACAAGGGCTCTTGAGTTTCCATCTTTAGACCCTTGGGAATTTCCTGGTCTGGAGGTCCCATTGTTGTCCCTCTCTGAGTCTGCAACTCTACACCCTTCCTTTGTCTCATTAACTGCCATTGTCAGTTAATTTATTCATGTAAATAAAAGAATCAAAAGAAAACATATCAACTAAATCAGCAGAGCAGAGAAATAGAGGAGTTTATGATAATGTTATGGTAATATCATTTTGATTGTTCAAAGAACATTGTTTTTCCCCAAGGTTATCAACAAAGACTGTTGATTTGTATAGATGGGCATTACACTGTTGGAATATTGTTATTTATTTTAATTTTATGACTGCAACTTCTTGGGTTAAGTCATCTCAAGGCACAAGTACAGAGGAATAACAATTAGTTAATTGAAATACGTGACTAGTATAAAATTACCAGTTTAAAAATCAGTAAAACGTATGCAGATATTTCTTATTTATACAAATTAAGATTGAAAGGTTATGTTGTCTTGGCCAAGGACCCAGTTGCAAAAGTAGAGGGTAATTCAACCTCGTGTAATTCCCAAGTTCAAGCTGTGATGATGGATGTCCACTGCACTTACTTTATTCTGACATAGAGTGGTTAACTGAAGCACAAATGTTTGATAATAACAGTATATGCAGCAGGCCTGGAAATATATGACGCTTGTTCACTATCTCAGAGTTAACATTTTGCAGCAATAAAAGCCAGAGAAGGAGGGAAAAAAGAAGAAAGAGAAGCAGAAGGAGGAGAAGAAAAGGGGAAAAAATGCTTGGCATAAATTGTTTGTGGGCAGGAAATTTTTATTAAAACAAGACTTGGATCAGCTCTGGAAAGTTTGATAAATCCCTGATAAGGTGCCCAGATGTTCTAATGAACTTTCTAGGGGGTTTTGTCATTTCAAGTTTATGTGTTTTGCCAGAGGGCCAAAGACTGGGACATTCTCAGCATCTGCTGTTGATTCTTCAAAGAAGCCCCCTTCTCACCTCTGGACATTGAATGCCTGCTGGAGAGGCTGCAAATTAGATCAGCCTGATAGAAACTACAGTCAAGCTTGGAATCATTATTCCTGCTCACTCTTCCAAGAAGAGTGTTCCAAGAAAGAAAGGATTCTTGGGGTTCTACCACAGCCTAATGGTGGTGGACATGTGTGCAGAGAGAGCACTAGCAGCCTTCTAAAGCCTCCATACTTTCTCAAGTCTGCTCCCTGAAGGCCTGAGCAGTAGAAAGATTCACTTGAAAACCATTCATCCATGACTGGCTGTTTGATATCCCAGGTTTTGGGGATTAATAGAGCAGGATGTCTGTCCTTGAAGAGCTTATGAGCATGTAGAGATGTATGTAAACTGACAAAGACTATGAATTCCAGAAGCATAATAGAGCATTATCTTCCTAAGGACCCCAGATCCTCAGCCCAAAGTTCCTATCATTAGGTTTGATGGTTTCTGACACATGGGATTTCATTCTCCTTTCTTAAATGTTCATGGACTACAGGATCAACTTAATTCATTTCACTGAAGAAAGATATGTTATTAGTCAATTGTTCTTATCTGATTGTTCTTAATTTTATAAAATGTGCAAGTGGGCAGAAGAAATAACTTAGATAATATGCTGGATATCAGTCATCTGACCTATGGTATGATTTTTTAAAAAGCTAGTTCTTAGTTGGGAAAGGGTTCAAAGTATACCAAAGAAACTTTGTTGTCCTACCGAACAAATGTCAAGTTTCATCATTGAATTTAGAGGTACTTTACTTCAAATGAAGGCATGTGCTGTTTAAAAAAGTTGGATCTGCCTTTATTAAATGTCAACTACAAAATGGAGTATTTGATCAGAATTAGTTGGTCTAGCCCATTGTTCTTAATACTATATTGCTGTTACATTAATTTAATGTAGTAACAGACTGCTACATCACAAGAAAGCTTAATTCTAAGATGGCAAATCATTTTTATTTCAAAAGCCAACACTAGTTTGTTGGTAGTGGCTGCTTGGAATCCTGGATTGAGAAGGATTCAGAGTTTGTGTTGGAATTCAGTGTCAGTTTTGATTTCTGAAGTCTGCCATGGTCATGGAAGTGGAGAAGGGTGGCTCCGCCTCATATTTGTCCATTTTCTTTTGTTACAGATCAGGACACATACTCCTAGAATTCATTGACTTACAAAAAGTTCCAGTGTGAGCTAGTTACAGAGTTTGGAGTAAAACTTATTTTCACCTGAAACAAAGAGCCAGAGGTCCCAGCAGCCACCACGACTATACACATCAATCAGCCCCACCTGTGCAGAGGCACATGGTGGGCTTGAAGAAGGGTGTTCTGCCTCCTTTGAATGTACAACCCGCTGGAGGCATCATCTTGGAGGTGAATAGGGTCAGGGAGAGCAAAACTTGACCTGAAGTGTGGAGAATGAGGGGAGGGATGTGCTCTGGCATATGCGAGGGGTGAAAGTATTCCTTGCACGAGTGACTGGTGATTAGTCACACTTGGTTCCAACCCGGTTCCAGACCTGGCTTATCTTTAACACCCAGTCTACCTCAAGACAAACAATATAAAAGAGAGAAAACATTTTAGGGTCATTTGGAAATACGTCATAGCTCGAATGACAAACGCAGAAATGAGACTAGAGCCTGGAAAGGGACCTGGATGCTGGGCCTCCCCAGCTGAGAGCTCCAGAGCTCTTTCCCCAGGACAAAAGTGCTCTTGCTCGATGTTCCTTGCCAGGATTTAGAGACTGATGTTTTGTTCTAAGCATTCTTTATCCTGCAATATCTCCAGACTAGGTAGTTTGCCCTAAAATGTCAAAAAAAAAAACCCCAGAACATCCAGAATCCCAACATCTGAATTGAACTGAAAAGAATTGCATATTTGGAAAGAAAAAAGCATTCCATTGTGGGGTTCTCTATCCTAAGTAGCAAAATTTGAGGTCTAGGAAAAAAAATGGATTCTAACAGAACAACGGACCAAACTATGAGAAAAGCAAAGCCCACACCAACACTCACTGAGTCTAAATTGTGGGTATTATAATCTGCCTGATTAAAACAATATTCCTGAATTCCATGTTGAATTTTTTTGAATAAATTTGACATGTAGTATTGTTTAAGTTTAGGGTGTATAGGGTGTTACCTTGATACATTTATATATTATAAGATAATTGCAGATGTAATGATATTTGTCACATTAAGAATTATAGTAAAATATCATTGTCTTTATTCAGTATACTGTACATGAGATCTCTATGGTTTATTGACTACTTGTTGTCAGTTGGTACACTTGAACACCTCAGTCTCCCTCAGAACTACCATTTTACTCTGTTGTGAAATAGTTTTTTTATTATTTTAATGAAATTATTATATAAATAAATACATATATTTATATATATACATATATATATAGAAAGAGTATGAGCAAGGTTGAGGGGATGGAAGGGCGGAGGGAGAGGAAGAGAGAGAATCCCAAGAAGTATCTACACTGAATGTGGAGCCTGATGCAGGGCTTGATCTCATGACCCTGAGATCATGACCTGAATTGAAATCAAGAGTTGGACACCTAATTGACTGAGCCCCTATTTTGAAGTAAGTTTTCAAAAAGATAAGGAATATGGCTTCTGATATTTCAGTTCATTCTTGTCCAAGTGTGGGGACTCACAGGTGTGGATAGCCACCTAATCTTGGAACACTGAAAAAATAAAAAAATAAAAAAAAGATGTTCCTCACTGTGACTGAGTTCTCCTTTACATCTTAGTTGCCCTTGTCCACAACCCTGCATGCCCAAACTTCACCGATCTCTTCACGCCCTCATCAAAGTCTGTCACTTGTATGAAGGTTTGACTCATAATCTCATTTGCCGGTGCTCTCTATATTTTGAACAGACATCACATTTGCCCTAGTTTTAATGCCACCTACCGCTTGTATGCGTAGTTATTTTGGCCATGGATCTGTGGAGCAATGAGAATATTGGTCTTAAAGTGCTCATGAGGTTTCGTGGCATCTGGTTGATAAACTATGATATCAGGAGACTGCTATATTTCTGCAGGAGGATTTTTACCAACTGTGTGACCTTGGGACTAGTGACATTTCCCCTTGCAGGGGAGACTTCAATTCCTGCTGACCCCTAAAGTCTCCAGGTTCTGGGTGGCTGATATTTTGCAACGGTGTTTTATTCTGTTAATAGCTGATACTCCAAACCCAGAATTTCTGGCACTGAACATCCTGCCTGTTCCCCCATTGACAGGAAGGCTTTGCCATGGTGGACCTTTAAAAAGGGAGTCCCACACCATGAAGATGTCCTTCATTAGACCCATACTGCATGTCTGGCTATGCCCTGGTTCTGGCATATCTTTCTATGAGATATCTGGACATTCAGGGGGACCTCTGCCTCCTCTTTTCTTTTTGACCCTTGGCAAAATAATGTTTTCTAGTGAAGACTACTCCTTATCTTATATTGTGTAATTTCTGTACTTTCCTCTGAAGCTCTGTGCATGATCAGTGGAGATTCAGACAAGATCCCATCTTGCACTATAGTGTCTCATCTTCCCTTGTGGGAGCAAAGTAGTTAGCTGGATGGAGCCTTAGTAGCTCATCTCCCTTAGTGAGGAATCTGAGGGAAAGACATGTGAGGAGACTCCAGAAGAGCTCAGAATTGCTGTGACAATAGCAACTATGGCCAGATGAAAGGGAAGAATCACATAAGAATACTTATAGGGCAAATTCAGAATATGACCCCCAAAGCAAAGTATGACTCAAATAAAGACACAGTGTCTCCAAGTATCATCAATATTATGGAAATACAGTTTTTTCCTGCCCACTGTGATGCAAAGTTCTTAGGTCCTCTCAATCTGTCTGTCAGGTTGACCTCTTTTCCTTCAACATTCTCTTTCCCTTTGGCATCCATGGATGGACCCTACTTTAATTTTCCCCACACTCTTAAGACTCTGTTTTTCCTCCTCCATTTGCAGCTTTGACCTCTTCTCCCCTTCCTAGATGGCCTTGTGTGCCTTGCTATGCTGGCCAGACCTACTCCAGACTGCATTTCATCAACTTTTTGGACTGACCAGTGTAGTGCCTGGATCCCAGCCCGTATTTGCTGAAATTAGTCAAGGAGAAAACAAGGGTATGCATTGAAAAATATGAAGTGCCATGTTAAAGTAGTGTTAAAATCTTGGGGCACCTCTGGGTACTCCAGTTGACATCTGAGGGCAAACTTACAAATTCATGAACATTTGCAAAATGATGGGTTGCCATCAATGTAGGTGTGGTGGCCATAAGAATGTGCCTCACAGGTCTCCAGCTCCATTGGTCAGGGTACAGCTGCTGGCTCTGAAATCCATGCACATTTATCTGAACTCATACTTCCACAGGCTGCCCTCAGCTGAAGACTGAACTGTGGGGACACTGAAGCAGGCTTATCCCCGGGAGACCTAGGACTTCTCTGATGGGCAGCATTGCCCGGAGGACTCCTGATGGCCTTGTGGAAACATCCTAAGATCGAGGAGCAATCCAGGACACCTCCACCAACTAGTTCTTCTTCCTTCCTCAGTCAAGGAAGGCACTAACCTTGCATCCCATTCTGAGGGTACACCCAGACTTACCTTGCTCTCCCCATTTTTGCAGGTGTTTCCCCTACAAGGTCTTTACAAATCCCGCTCTTGAACAGGAGCTTAAATGTGTAGCAATGTCTATAGAGCTACAAGATAAATCAAGTTTGTAAGGCCATTAAAAATTCTTTAAATGTGCACCAAAAAATGGGATAGAAAACAGTGAAGACATATGAAAAGCATGTCATAAAATTTTCTTTTGGCTAACTCAATCAATTCTACTTTATAAAATCATTGTGGGGTAATTCTTAGGAAAGTCAGGTAATCACATGAAGACTGTCCAGAATTCTGCACAGATGCTAGTGCTGGACACCCACTAGATGGTCTTGGAACTGTTATTGAATAAAATAACAATTTTAGATTATATGGTGAAAAGACTGAGTCATTGAGAAGAACGTTGGACTGTTCAAACAGGTGTAAACCATTTGTTCAATATCTGTTCATCTACTTGTTAAGTACAACTTGATAAATACTTCCTATCTTTAATTGAGGTATTTTATATTCAGTTATAGTAATTTAAATTTTTTATCCGTTTCATACATGCTACTATGTAATCTTTCTTTTTTTTAACTTAAAATCATTTGAACATTTTAAAAAAATTGTTTATTTATATATGTATGTATTTATTTATTTAGTGCACAACCAGGAGGGGCAGAGGAGAGGAAGAGAGAATCTCAAGCAGACTCCTTGTTGAGTGTGTAGCCCTGCACGAGGCTCAATCTCATGACCCTGAGATCATGACCTGAGCTAAAACCAAGAGTCAGATGCTTAACCAACTGTGCCTCCCAGGTCCCTCTTTGTTGTGAACATTTTTCTGCTTGAATACATGATAACCTACACCATTATTTTAAATGGTAGCATGGTAGAATTTACTATTACTTTATTTAATCAGTTATCTGTTACTGGGTATTTAGTTGTAGATTCATCCCCTCCACACACACACCATACTCTGAAATTATGAACAATGCTTCTAGGAAAATAATTTCTTTACATTTTTAGTTTTTTTCCCTAAGATACAGTCTTCAAAATAGAATTTCTGTGTCAAAGAGTAAGCACATTTCTAAGGCTTTAAATACATTTGCCAAATAGCCTCATAGAAAAGTTGTTCTTACTAACAGTACCACAACTTATGAGAGTTCCCATTTTTCTATAACACATTCCAGCAAATATATGAATTTTAAATTCTCAATTTGATAGAAATTAAGAATGTTATTATTCCTTGTTATTTTTTTCATGGTTGAATTGCTAAAAAATGAACCTGCTCTTCTTAAGAAGGAATTCCTGAGTCTTTGATGTCTCCAACTGGAAATGTTATTTTAAAATATATGTGATTTTATTCATATTCAAGTATGGCAACATCAACAGATTACATGACAAATGCCATTGAAAAGACAGTTTGTTTCTCACAGTCCCCAAGGAGAGGGGGTCATGCTGCCCAGGGCCATACTAGAAAACACCGGGGTCAGTCAGGAGGCAGAGGGGAATGTGGCAAGAGAATTTATTGTGGTTTCTGTGGGAAGGAGTGGATGAGACAGGGTAAAACAGAGTCAGGATTGACCAGGTTGAAAAATTTCAGAGGGTTCTGGGGCATAGAGACTGTCCCCTGTTTTCTGGTATCTGGCCCTGGAGTGATTAGGTGGCTGGAGAGTGGCCCAGAGTGTGAGTCCCACAGAGGAGGGTGGAAGCTCTGGATTGGTTGGCTTGTAATGCACAGCTCATGCCTCTACTATTTCTAGGAACTGGCTAACCCTAAGAGGGCCAGTCTTCCCGGAGTCAGCAAGACTCCAAGATGTTAAAGTATCAGCATACAGACAATAAAAGCATGGCTAAGATAGCCAGTCACTGGTTCATAGATAGTGTGTGTTGACAGATTTGCATGAATGTATGAAATGACCTAGACTCGAGTGGGATCGCTAGGCTATAACCCCTCCTTTATGTAGGGGACAGCAAAGTTTATTGTCATCATTGCTACAGACCCAGGGTGGAGAATGAATGGCAACTTGTTGTCAGGACCCCCTGGGGACCACTGTGCACTGGGGTGGAACAGGGGGAATGCCCTACCTACCGTCACAGGGACCACCACTAATAATAAGACAGAGCCTCAGAATCCATTTCTTAAAATGTAAGCAATGCCATTTTTTTTCTTGTTTCTGTTCTGTTTTTACGATGGGACTGCTCAAAATATCTTAAAAAACAGGAGAGTGAAGTCTCATTATTTAGACTTATTTTTTTCCTCACTACATATTCTATTTTCAACTCACTTCTTATACATTCTATTTAGCCCAGCTCTTTGCCAAGGAGTGTCCATTCACTCTAAAGCTATTTTAGGCTATGATCACTGTTAACTTCTTTTATTTTTTTTCAGTTATGCTCTTGCTTTACCCGCTCCTCTGAAAAACGCAGTTAATTGATGGTGAATTAGGCCACAGAAGCCTATTATTGGAAGTGATGGAATACAGAAGGATTTATGGGCTGGATTTCTTTTCTTCTTCAAGAATTACAAGTTAACCCCAAATTATAGCAAGAATTCTTAAGGTTCAATAATTAAAAGCAAAAGGTAGTCCCCTTGGGAAAAAAAAAAAAACAACAACAGTGTGGTCTGGATGGTATCTTTCAAATTAAAGCAGACTGTGTAACTCCCAAATATTATATACAAATTAGCTGTATTTGATCACTGGATCTTATTTACCCTAATTGTCTTCATTTCTGTGGTTTCCTTGTACATTTTGTTTAGAGCACACTTGGTTTGGTAGCTCAGTGTTGGGCTCTGCGGTGCTGCTGAGGGCAGGCTGCAGATTACGAGAGAGAGAGGCCTCTGTCAGGAGATATGTGTTTTTCCTCAAAGACATAGAAGTCTTATAAATTCAGACCAAAGATATGTTAAAAACCAACAAATTTCGTTATGTGAAATGTTTTGCTTGTTTCTTAGAACGATTGATGTGAATCTGAGAATTTGAAATTTGAGGAGTCAAGCAACCAGGAATGAAGACCTTATCTAAAATGTAGGCACAAACTCCAGACCACTATAGTTGAGAAATCGAGTTAGAAATCTCCTGAGAAGGGGCTTTCCCACAAGATTTCTGATGCTTCTTAGTTCTGAATGGATGAGAAATATGACAAGAATGTACCATTGCTTTTAGGATCTTTTGTCCCTTTCTCTGGTTTGGGGTAAAAGTAGGAAACCAAGGGATGCAAACAGACGGATAAACAAGTGTCCCTCAAGGGAACTATTTTGGGGTTTTTGGGCCATGCTGGTTGAGATTGCAGGGAATGTTGAAGGCCAATTCTCTTCTCTAAGCTGTTTTCCCCCTATTCCCAGAACTTCTGCCTATAGTGGATGTGGCACCAATTATCGCAGTAGATGGCTTGGCAAGCTCTCCCCTCTGGAGACCTCAATTCAAGTTCTGGCTTGGTTCAGAAGGGAAAAAGAGACCAGTGGTCTTGACCCAGACTCTTGCGGGTATCTGTCCACATAACTCTTACACACACACACACACACACACACACACACACACACACTCCACTCTGTTGAGTTGGTGGACATCCCCAGGAAAGCCTCAGAACAGAAATGGAAGAAGTGCTATGTGGGAGATCCTTTCATCACATCTGCCTCTAGCCAGAAATTAGTCTTTTGTGTTTGAGGAGCACCATGCCTCAACCATACACAACAAGTACACTGGCAGGAATAAACGCTGTGGGATATTTGAGCTGCATCTACAATGCCACATCCAGACAATGGAGAGGATGCAGAACAATTCATGAGCCTAGGAGCTAGTGCGTGTATGTGAGTGTGTGTGCACATGTGTGTGTGCATGGATGAGAGTATATGTGCCTATAAGTGTGTGTGTGTCATGGGATTATGGTGATTTTAGTGGAATTATTGACTTCATGATGAATCACAAAAAGCTGGTTGAGTATCTCTGACAAGCTGAGAATCCTTGTACCAATCTTTCTATGACAAATCAGATTTGTTCTGAAATGTCCTTGTTTTTGGATAAGGGATATAGTGACCACAGAGTGGCATGCATCTAGCTTCAAGTCTGCCCCCAGCCCAAATGCCCACACCTGGCTCCTGTTGGTCATGCTGGAGGCGAGTGGGTCAGCCTGGAGATGAGACCTCATGTCTTCTTCCAGTGGGGTGCCCCTGGGAGTAGGTGAGGCCTGGGGAGGGGGGGGTCAGCTGGCTCATTATTTCCCTAGAATTTGAAGCTTATTTTCCTTTCTCTCTCTGGAACAAAACTCATAAAGTCAAGGAAGAGTTTTTAATTATTTGTTTTTTTCTCTCCATGTATGTCAGCTGGATCTCACAAGCTTTTTTTGACTAGATTTTGAGACAAATTCTGTCAGTTCTAGTGAGGCTTATTTTGTTGTCTCTTGCAGGAGACAAAGGAGACACTTGCAGGATGAGGGGAGAGTCTGGCTGGAAGAAAGGAAGTGAGGATTGCTAAAACTGGTTAAGAAAATGTCCATCCAAGTGTTTGGTTCTCCTGTGGCCATTTGGGAGCAGAGAATTCTATAAAGATCACAAGGCTTTCCAACTGTTTCTATGATGAATTTGTTTAAAATCTTTCCATCTGCTTCCATGAGGAATTTGTTTAAAAATCATACATAATTTAATAATATTTTCCTTTAAGATGGCAGTATTTTAAATGTTGTTATCACTATGCCTTCTATTCTTTTAATTTTATTTTTATTTGCTAGAAAACTTTGCTGTACTTCCTCCATTGATTATAATTTATTTGATAATATTTATTTGATAAATGAAAATAATCTTTGTTAAAAATAAGTTATATATGAGCTTATTATATAGCTCAGTATCCAGTAATAAAAATTAATATGTACTCCCTCCTCTCTCATTATTTCTCTCCCTATTACTCATTTAGTTACATTATTTTAAGCTGATGACACTTACTTGCTTAGTTCTTGCTTGTCTTCAGCTTGCAGTAATGTAATATTTCATAAAATATATCTTAAAAAGTTTATAGTTTATAGCCTGTAGATTTAGAGCCTTACAAAGTCAATGATTAAGTTTGTTAATTTTAATTCTGAACATGTGCCTGCCACTAAGAAGGTTATTAAACCAATAACCATAAATGGATCTGTTTATTCGTTTCTGATGAAGTCCCAGATCTGGCATATTTGGGTGTGGGAAGCACATAAACCTTTCTGCATCACCATTCAGAAGTGAACGTCTGTTTGAAATACCATATCAAAATTATATCTCACTTCAGTGAATTCAACTTTATGAGCTTAACAGAAAGAAAAAAACATTCACCATGGCTCAGTTACCTCCACGACTGAATGTGTACCCCAGAATGAGCTGCCGTGACGAGTCTGGGTGCCCCCAGTTGTGACAGACCACGTATGTCTCTCATGGGATCAACATCTCACTATTGGAGTGCTTCTTCTAGGCAAATGCCCTCCTACACACAACATCTCCATCTGGCGTTCGACCAAAGACATGGCCACCACATCCACCAAGGAAGGAGCTGCCCAAAGAGATGCCCTGTGTGAGACTTTCTGAGGATTTTTGAAGGTGATACCGTTCTCTCTTGAGTACTGATTTTAGAAGCGAACTGCAGGTGAGACACAGCTCTACCACAGAATCATTGACAGATGGATGGTATTTCAAGTACAATTTGAATTTCCTGCTTGGTTTCTTTCTCATGTCTCCTTCTGTGATGTTCCTGTGATCCTTTTCTGAACTTCAGCCTGCACTCAGCAGATGCTCATCACCAGCTGAAAAATCCCAAGGTGAAGAGATTAGTGAGTTAAAAAAGTTAGAACGGAAGTCAGCAGAACCCAACAGTTCTAGTGTGGTTCAGGGCAACCCCTCAGTGAAAGTTGTTTTTGAAAAGAAAATACTTCATTTCTGTTTATATGTGCAATTGTCACAGAAACTTCTGCCTGGAAGGTCCCTGTTCCTATTTTTTTTTCAAGATTTGTTTATTTGAGAGAGAAGTGGGGAGGGGCAGAGGGAGAGGGAGACCAGCAGACTCCCTGCTGAGCATGGAGCCCCTTGTGTGTCTTGATCATAGGACCAGGAGAGCATGACTTGAACCGACATCAAGAATCAGACATTTAACTGACTGAGCCACCAGGTGCCCTGAAGGTCCCCATTCTAAGAGTTTCTAAGGAGCAGCCACATTCTACTCAGACATCCCGCCCAACCTGACTGCCACTTTTCTGTTTCTGCTTTCAAAGGAACCATTTCGTGAAAATGCACCCTGGCCTGATCTGTGGGGGACTGTGAAAGTCACCATTAGCTGTAGCCATAATGCCGCCGAGCTAGCTGCCAGCAGCATTTCTTCAGCTTATTAGTCATGAACTAAAATGCTAAAAATAGAGCATTCAAAATTAGACAGTGAATTTGGGTATTTCTGAGCACACATGGTAATGCATTTCTTTTGGGCTGAATGGTCTGAGTTGCCTTTTTATGGATTACAAATATATGTGATAGCTCGAGACACCCAAAGTTTTCTTTTTTGCCTATTCAGGAGTCACCTGAAAATTGAAAGCCCACTTGCTTCACGGCTGACTGGGAGAGTAACACAAACTTCACTCGGTCTTGCCAATTCAGGTGTACTGGATCATGCTGACAGGGAGGCCAGAGGAAGAGCAGAGAAAGTGGTGCAAGTCCTTGTGGTAGCCAGATCCCTACTCAGCTCTCCAGAGGTTTCCCTGCAGCCACCTTGGCCTGGCCTGTTCCCACTCAGCACCACGGGAAGCACCATGCTATGGAAGAGGACAGCCTTCCTCCAAGTTCTATCCACAGGCTGGCCTGCCATTGTGTCAGGAGAGGCCATGCAGTCTGCATTCTACAACAAAGAGAAATTTATAGAGGAAATGCACAACAGACAGAAACTTGGTATCACAGATTAAAACCAAAAGTCTTACACAATTTCAATCGATATGTCTGTGTATCTTCATGGGAGCTCTACTCTCCTGGAAGCTGGGTGCTCTGGGATGTCTGGCACTAGGCCACTGGCAAGCATTAATCAATCAACATTTTCTTTGTTTCTTCTAAAACATAGAAAACCCTGTTCCTTCCTGATTATGAGTAGGTTGCTTTTCCCCTTTTCTGGGCCTTTCTCATTCCTGGTTTATAAGCTAGTTTGCTGTGCTGGAAAGCCTTGGCCAACATTACCAGAAGCTGTCCTCTGAGCTTCCTCCCCCAATTCTCCTGTCTCCTCAGTTATGACAAAAGAGCTGCGTGTATCACAGAAGGGTCAAGAGGCTCTTCTTGCCTCCCAATTCACATTCTGCTCCAACTTAAGGCTCATTATATATATCTGGGTTCCCTCCACAATAGCAAGAATTATGCTTCTGAATGTCTATGTGGGAGGGAAATTCATACTTTAAGATATGGGAAAATCATGTAGGGGTGTACAGGATTGCAAAGTGTTCCCTCAAAATTTATGTCCACTTGGAACCTCTGAATATGACCAGATTTAGACAAATGATCTTTGCAGATGTAATCAAGTGAAGATGAGGTCATACCAGAGAAAGGTATGTCCTACATACAATGTGACTAGCGCTCTTATGACAAGGGCAAACTTGGACATAGACATGTATAAGCAGAAGGCTATGTGAGGATGGAAGCACTCTTCAGGTGACACGTCTAGAAGCAGTGAGAATGCCACGTGCAAAAACAGATGAATCTCACAAACATAAAGTAAAGCAAAAAAAAAAAAAATCAAGCATAAAAAAACATGCTATAAGGCCTTATTTAAATAAGTTCAAAACTCTGGTGTTAAAAGTTAGTGTGAAGGTTATTATTGCAGGTGGGCTGATCCAGAGGGTGAGAGACCCTGGAGGGTGCTGGTGACTTCTGTTTCTTGATCTCAGTGCTCTTGATACTGGTGAATTCCCTTTTCTTGAGAATTCATCAAGTGGTTCACTTGTGAGTGGCTCATATTCAACAGTATTCATTGGGGTCTCATCACATGTCAGCCCTCTTCAGTGAGGAGGCCAGCAACGCTCAGCAGTAGGGTGGAGACCACTGAGAACAAGGAGCTAGACCACCAGAGACTCTGACAAGAACTTTCCAGGAAAATCCCTCAGGTATGCAGACTCCAGTGGACCACCATGGGGGAGGGGGGAGAGCACACTCTTTCTCTTCTGCAGCCATAAACAGCCTCTGACCACCCAATGTATGTGCTTGACCACAGACTCCCATATCAAGTCGGGGTCTTTATAGGAAATGTATGGCATCTTCAAATTACAAGGTTTTAATGAGGATTTTATGAAGAGACTATTTGCAGTGTTAAATCAGGGTACAGGGAAATGACAGGTGGTAGTAACAGCTAGGACTATCAACATTCCTCAGCCAGGAGTGAGGGCAGCTGATGGGTATAGAATCTTGTGCAGAGAACCAGCTTGAGAAGAGCTATCATTTTAGTTCAAGAGGCTTCACACATTAGAAGCAGCTCCTCAGGCAGGGTGGTGGGGAAACAAATACTGAAGGCTACACTGCTTTCTCTCAAATCCAACACGCCCACCCCAGAGCTCCAGAACTGTGGTGCACTCTGAAGGGCTTTTAATTTATTTGCTTTTCACTTATCTTAGACTTGATAATATAGAAGCATCAGGAAGGACCCTTCCATGGGCATGGTTTATGTACCTTTAAAACATGAGTTATGTTGCTGGAGTATGACATATACTTAGAGAGGTGCCCACAGAAGCAAATCACTCAATGGATTTTCACACCATGGACGTTGCCATGCGGACCCCAGGCTTGTGCACCATCACTGACACATCAGGCTGAGGAACACGTGAGGTGGTACAAGACTGTTACCATGAGGGAAGTGTGTCATAAATCAGACCAACTTTCTTGTTTCTGGTGTTCTCAGAAAATTATGGATTTTCCTGAGGAGAAAAATTATCAGAGGAAGATGCTTGCTTAGAGTTCTGGGTAGGAAAGAAAAACAAGATAGTTAAGTGGGATGGAATGAATTGAAGATTATGCAGGAAGTGTCAGGTCGTATGTTATAGAAAGAGTGGAGTATCAGTCATTTGTGTCCAACTTCCTTTACTTATCTGGAAGAAGCAAGAACCATTAAAAATGTCATGAGTAAACGTTGTTAATCCCAAGGCATGATTTGCTTGAGAGCAGAGATACTGACATTTGGGATGGCTTTAGTGTACAAAGAAGATGTGTTTATAGAAACTTCATTGAAATCTTGAGGCCGACAATGGGCTTAATAAAAATGTCTAGCTCTATTTTGCTACTTTATGGCCTGAAGTTCCGTATAATGAGTCACAAGAAAAGTACCCTAATATATATTGCCAATCCATCAAATTCACTGTCACAGTGGGCCAGGGTCTTACTGATACTGACCAGACTTTACAAGTATTGGATTCTTTTAGTCCATTAATAATATTTAGGGTGTGTGGTAACCACAAATTAAGTTATGGTTGTGAGCCCTGTTATAATGAGCCTCCGTGTCTTGGGCTTATCCTACTTTCTGGTTATGTTTTCCATATAGGATTACATAATTGGCTAGCAAATGCATAATGGTTCGGATGTCATAATGGCACAGTCTGACTTCCTAGCGGGCCTTCACTTTCTGAAAAACAGAGTCATCCAAAAACTTAAAAACCAAATAAATATTCCTTCAAGTGATTGCTGCATTCCAGTTGTCATCCAGCTTGTAATGACTGGTTTTCAGTGTTCGGTGATGGCCTGAGCCTAGAATAAATCTTGTTCCAATCCTCCATGTCAGCACAGGCATTAAAGACCATAAACCACGCTCTGCCTCTTCTGTCAGTTGCTACCATGTTCTAAGCACCGGCTAAAGTAAACCTGCCTCGCCGGCCCAGAGTCACCCAACAGACGTTTTATGGCTGCTTTTCCCTAAACCAGATGAAAATGATTATGAACTACAAGGCCTCTTTTGATATGACCTATTAATAGCCACGTTATTTTTTTTGATGGGGGCGGGTAGGTGGTAGGGATATTGGCACAGGATGGCTAAGAAGTGGGCACTGCCCCTGCCCTCTTGGAACAGGCGGTGGCATCGGAAGCCGGTCACCCTCCCCAGTCCCTGGGGCATGCGTGCGCCTGCCTGGCCTGAGTCTCCCACACTGCTGTTGTGCTGCTATCCATCCTTTCTCTGGGAAAGAATGTTCGACATTCAAGCTATTCCAAGCAGCATCCTTGATGTCTCATTTCATGGGTCCGTTTCACACCGCAGTGATCGTTAGCTGTTAACTTTCATACCTCTGCTATTTATCTTGGCAGCTCCCCCTGTTTTGCTAACTGGACAGAATCAGGCAAAGGCAGCCTCTCCTACACACATGGGAAGGGGCGCCATCTATCATCCCTCTGCCAGCCAGCAGGACGCCCGCCTGAGGCCTGGGGCAGGGCCAGAGGGCAGTGTCCTCCATCTATCTCTTTCTCCCTCCCTGAGCTGTGAGGAAAATGCTGAGGCAAAGATTTCACTCACAACATTTTGGACAAACTTTGAAGCAAAATATATGAGAATTGGTAGGGTTGAGTCAGCAGAGAGTAATGGGGTCAGAAGAGGAGAAGCAGGGCTGATACCTGTCATGCTGGGCATCTCTTCTATGAGGAAGTACTTTTCACAGCATTCATAACATGGCAAGTGCCTGTGTGGGAGGTGGTGTGTTTTCTACTTGTACTCACTCAAGAGGGTTGGAAGCATCAGCCCATGCAAACATTTTCATAAGTTCAGATCTCAAGGCTCATCAAAATTGATGAACACTATCCCATGCTGAGGAAAAGAATAGCCAAGGAGAAGACTAGCTTTAAAGGTGGAAATTTCCTTGAATTAAGGATAAAATTGAATATTGGACTAAAGAGTCTGAAAGACAGAACATGGAGTATAGAAAGGTGGTTAAATTTGGATACTAGATTAGAGTTAAATGTCAGACAAGATTCTCCCTCTGTTGGCTTCTGCTGAGGGAAACAAGAAGGATAAACCTACTTCATCCAAGATTGACCACCAGATTTCTCTGACTGATGGTCTGTGTCAGGCACTAGTCTTCAAGAAATGTTTGCTAATCACTCCCAGTTTGGTTTCTTCATCAATCTTTCCTTAAGGTTCCCATATTTGACCACATATTCACTTAAACATCTTACAGACAAAGAGAGAGTCTTCGGACAACTTTCAAAAAATCTAACCAAGATGGCATCCCTTGGACACTGCCTACTGTGAGCCCCTAATATCTGTGGTGTCTAGCTGGCACTGAGCAGGGCTTCACTTGAGTACGGCCTAGCAGGAGTTAGAATCAACCTAGAGTGACAGCTGAGATAGGCACTGGAAGAGGAAGAGAGGAAGAAAAACAATGTGTTAGCTTGGAGTGTTTGTCTCTGAGGACGAACTGAAGGAGCCATCTTGGGCATTCACATGGTGAAATAATTAGAGATTTCAACCCATACAGATATTTCCATGGAACAAAATGTCAGCAGGGATCCTGACAAGTGAGAACTAAAAAGGTAAGGAAAGCCTTATTCTGGAAAGCTGGTCTTAATAAGGAAAAATGAGCTCTATTTCAAAGAAAAATCACATAGAAGTGACAATGTATGTGTGACCCAAATGGAGTCACCTTCTGGTAGTGTTTTTGAGCTTCCTTTATTTCAGGACACCTTTCCACATTTTCTCTCTCATCTGATCATTTAGGAGACTTTTCTTACTGACTCAGAGTCATTTGTGAATAGACTATTTGCTCTTCTGTTGCCTGGTTGGGTGCTGTGGGAGAGCTATTTGGCCTCAGTGAGTCTCTGTTGATTAATCTGTGAATGAGAGGAATATTAATTATCTCTTGGAATTCTTATACAAATAAATGCAATGATGTCTAGATAAAATATGCACAATTGAATTTTATATTTTGCATCAGACTCTCACTTTTCTATTTAGGGAAAGAGGAAAGTGCTGACCCAGAAAGACCATTTTGTTTCACTTTGTCTCTTACTCTTAACTTTTAGAGGCCAACTCTCTACATTTTCCCCAGTAGCATATTTCAGTATCTTATATCACAGACAGCCACAAATGTTAAGTTATCTGGTGGAAGTAAGCAATGCAGTTTACTGTCCAAAGAGAATAACTGGATGTAGGGAGAAGCCTGGGATAGGAGACAGAGGACACATGAGACGACATGAGAGAATAGGAAAGATTGGGAAGGACACCACTGTGGAAGAAGGAAAATCCAGACCACGCTGAACACAGTGTAAGGGTCACTAGTGCCCTGAGTCCCAACCCTGGAGCATCATTGTCTTAGCCCTGGTTCCATGTCTGAATCATCGAGACGACCAACCCACCCTCACAGTGCTTAAAACATTGTTTTTGACACATTCCAGGCCAAGCTATGAAGAAAGGGCTAACTGACTTGGTGAACCATTAAATTGGAGCTATCATGTATTGCCGAAGACACCACGGAAGAACAAGGGCCTACAGGGCAGAATGCCACCGAGAATCAGAACTGAGTTGCAAGAAAGAGTCTGTTCCCATAATTGCTGACTCCTTCACTGCTGGAGCCCCGGGAAGTCTTCTCCTTGTGAGCAGGAGAAGCAGTGAACCTCTTCTTGGGGTCCAGTGCTGTGGGAGAAGCATGGGAAATAAAACTGTTGGGAGCCGGGGGGTCACTTCGGGAAAAGACTTTCTCTGCCAGAAGGTTGAACCTCTCATGAAAGGGACATCTGCCAGTAAGGAGGAACTAAGTTCTGCACAGACATAAAAATAATTGAAACCAGCTATCTCAGGCCATGCTAAGTGTTTTCCATGTGTTAGCCCTTGAATGTTAACAGGAGCCGTAGGAGACAGAACCACCATTGTCCCATTTCACATCTGAGGACACTGAGGCACAGGGACAAAGCAATTTGCCTGAAGTTGCCCACAGTTTAGTGGAAACTCGATTCCAACTCCAGTCCAAACTCTGTACTATACCAGTGGGCTCGGAATTGTTCTTACATCTTAAATGGTTGACAAAAATTAAGAGAGGATGATTTCATGGCACATGAAAATTACATGAAATTAATTTTTGGTGTTCACAAATACAGCTTTTCAGAACACAGTCACACTCATTCGATTATGTCCTGTCTATGGCTGCCTTTGCACTGCAGTGGGGAGCTGAGCAGCTGTGACAGAGACCACATAGCCATAAACTGAAAATACTTATTACAGGACCCTGTCCAGGAAAAGCTGACCAGACTCTGCTCCAAATCAGTGGTTCTCCAAGGTCAGCATGCATCACAATCTCCTGGAGGGCTTATGAAGGTGCAAATTGCTGGGCCCTACCTGAGCTGCTGATTCAGCAGGTCTGGGCAGGACTGGAGAACTTGCATTTCTAGGAGAATTTTCCCGGGGCAGCTAATGCCACTGGCCCAGGGCCACATTGAGAGCCACTGCTCTAAACCGCCATGCCGTGCTGCCTGGGATGAAAAAGAACTCAGAAAGTCCTTAGTGATGCCCAGTATATAGCCACCTTTTGAGAAAGTGTCCTCACTGATCTTTTCCCTGTTGAGTGGTTACAGCTCAGGCAGCAGGTTTATCAGAGCTAGGAAGCCAGACCTGTCTTCAGAGTGACCAATTGCTCATGTACCAAGTAGTGTAAAGTGGAGAGACACCATACTCAAGGATGCTCAATGGTGCAACCAGATCCCTCTGTTTAGTAAGTATTAAGTCCCAGGATCGGTGAGTTCACTGATGCACACCAGCTGTTTGCCAATCGCTGAAGTTTGGACAGGACACTGAATCTGCTGCTGGGACAATTTACCGCAAGCTGCATATTCTCACATTCCTATGCAATCCCTGCTCATTGCAGTAAAATAGTTGTTCATGTCATTCATTGTGACCTTAAGGAATCCACTGGCAGGACTAGAACTTAGGGGTGATG
Organism: Spilogale gracilis; assembly: GCA_004023965.1. Lineage (NCBI taxonomy): Eukaryota > Metazoa > Chordata > Mammalia > Carnivora > Mephitidae > Spilogale > Spilogale gracilis. The sequence continues at coordinate 57,270 of PITA01001821.1, forward strand.
GCCCACTGCCAAAGTTTGGTATCTCTGGAAGAGGACCTTGAGGTTAGCACACCTAAGTGTTTATTGGGACATTCTCCCAAGAGTAACCCTTCTGTGGCAGGGAGGGACTGGCATGGATGGGAAGGAAGCTGGGCTGTTGCGCTTTCAGAAGCTCCCAGCTGCCCCCGCCCAGTACCTGAGGCTAGGATGACTCTTGCAGGTACTCCTGAGCAGACATGAGGTTGATCCTTTATGCCGCTATTTCCCCGCCTGCCTCACTGGCCATCGGAGCAGGCTGCACCCCCGCGTCTCCCAGGCCTCCGTGTTCTGTGGAGGCTCATGGCCATGTGGCTCATTCTTAGTTCTTAAGGTTTACATTGAGGTTCCATGGAAATGTGTAAGAGTGATGTTTGGGGCGCCTGGGTGGCTCAGTTGGTTAAGCGACTGCCTTCAGCTCAGGTCATGATCCTGGAGACGCGGGATCGAGCCCCACATCCGGCTGCCTGCTCGGCGGGAAGCCTGCTTCTCCCTCTCTCACTCCTCCTGCTTGTGTTCCCTCTCTGCCTGTGTTTCTCTCTGTCAAATAAATAAAATCTTTAAAAAAAAAAAAAAAAAAGAGTGATGTTTGACAGAGGGCTGCCTGAGTAGAGATTAAATCTGAGTTCTCTCTTTAGCCAGAGAGATGTCAGCATTTCTGAAGTAGAAGCTTCAGTGGGAGAATGACCTGGCCATCACTGACGTTGTGCTCTGTGTGACGGGAGGTGAGGAGGACCCTGGGGCCCTTGGAAGTTCTTCAGCATGGAGATCTGGGTGTCATGGGGGATGTCTGTGTTGGAAGGATATAAAAGAAAATCTGCCCACCTCTTCTAAGCCGACCCAGTATGGAAAAAGGGGATGTCTGATCTCTTATGTGTGAACTGCGTACGTTAGAACCAGGCCTGGGCCGGCTGGTGTCCTGGAAAGCACCTATCTCTGTGAATGGCAAACTATATCTTTAAGAGCTGCAATTCTGGGGCTCAAATATGGAATATTTTCGAGCCAGTAACACTTAAGAAAGGGCCTATCCTTCCTTGAAGACCTCTTGTGGCCCCGGCAAGCCAGTCCTGGTGGGGGCAGGTTGTGCAAGACCAAGCTTCAACAGCACCACCATGTGGCAATAGGAGCAACTACAGCGGTGATTCCTTGCGGTTTCTGTCCTGCCTCGGATACAAGAGGGAATCCTCAGGTCTTCCCTCCACCTTGGACGCCTTACATTTTTGGAACGGATGGGCGTTTCCAGGAAAGCGACGATTAAGAGAGCAATGTTAAAGTTTCATGGTTTCATGTTTTGATTTGCCACGTGAGAAAATCAGAGATTTGACAGGATCTGTGCTTTGGTTTGTGGGTCATGTCAGTTTACATAGGTTTGATATACTGATAGGACCATCTTTTTTTTTTTTTTTTCCTGGTTTCTGAAATGCCACAATCAAAGCGATGCCTCCATATGCATTGAATTGACAGTTTTTAGACCCATGCCTGTACAGAATCTTTACTTATCTCTGGGAAAAACAATTATGAGGCAAATATTCATAAACTTAAATTGATGAATTTCAAGTACTGTTTTTATTCCAATAATAGATCATTATACCTTTTCATACTTTCTTGGTATAAAGTTTCTCTTTACCTCATGAAACGTTCATGGTGGTAGACGGTGGGATTAAAAAATGTTTTTACTTGGCAAAATAAGGATTTGGCAGCCTGATATCAGTCTCTCAAAATGTTTCCAAATTGTACTTATCTGTGAAATCTAAGGATCTGATGACCTTTTTATCTCCAAATGTAACCCAAATTAAAACTTATAAAGCACAGTATAGTTTATATAACATTTCTGTATCTAATGTTTTTAAAGCATTAAGTTAAAAGAGCAGAACTTAATGACAACCATATAATATTTTTACGCTTTCTCATGACTGCCCCTGCAAACCAGCTATGTTGGCTTCTCTTTTTACCCTGGATAAGATCTGGGATAAATCCTATGATTTTTCTAATCACATTATGTTTTTAAAAAATTCTCCTTTGGTCACTTTTGGTCAAACAGTTTAATTTTAATAATTAAAAGATTTACTTCAATGCAAAAATAATAATGCCCAATTTTTGATGTGGGGAAAGAAAATGCAGCAGGACTTTCAAAGTCCTGTCCAAATAAATTCTCCCTTCTGTTTTCTTCAGTGCTAACCACTGGTGTTGGGCTGAAAGTTGCAAAGCTGACCTTGGCCATGCCCCCTGTAGGTCCGGCCCAGGTGTCCTGGGAACTTTGCTGGCATGTGGACACACTGGCCACTGCGGCGTTGTCCTCACTCTCTTGTTTTTCTCTGTTGTTCTTCCCAGTAGTTCTGAGGTTGTCTGTGGGCTTTGTTTCTTCTGGGTCATTTTTTCTCCAACTGTCAAACGAGGACAGCTCGTTTTACCGGCTCACAGAGTGAGCAAAGTGTCATTAAAACTCTGGCCTCTACAATTAATGGCATCACAGGCCCCCGTCTGCAGAGCTGTGACAGACCTTAGATATTTTAGGATAATTTCTCCATTTTACAGATGACTAAACAGAAATCCGCAGAATTTAAGTGGCACAATGCGAGCCAAGAATCTCTTCTCAAGTGACTACAGAAAGAAGATTTTATAACGCACACAGTGGTATAAACCCAGTTTTAGAGGGACTGAAGTTTAAGCAATTGGAGAGTCCTCTTTTAGAGAGAATAAATAAAAAATCAAATGCAAAATTGTTATCATTTAGAAAGAAAAGAAATCACAATGGTTTACAAATTTTCAAAACTTGTGAAATAACACAAACAGTGTAAAGCCCAGGAAAATAATATCTTTATGACTTGAACTGTCCAACCCCCATCTCTGTGATTCTTCTTTCTTTATATTTTTTTGGCATATAACTACCATTTCGCTGACACCAATTTTGTATTATCATTTCTGTAGACAGATGAGTGATCAATTTCTGTCTTTTTTTTTAAAAGATTTTATTTATTTATTTGACAGAGTGAAACACAGCTAGAGAGGGAACACAAGCGGGGGGGGGGGTGAAAGAGGGAGAAGCAGGCTTCCTGCAGAGCAGGGAGCCCGATGTGGGGCTCGATCCCGGGTCTCCAGGATCATGACCTGAGCCGAAGGCAGTCGCTTAACCAACTGAGCCACCCAGGCGCCCCTATTTTCTGTCTTTTTTCTAGCACAAGTGATTGCAATGTGTTTCTTATGGATAGTTTAGAAATTTGTCTTTCAGCTTTGCAGCTCTATTGATACCATCATGTAAATTTCAGTCACATTGTCAAATTTTGAATAACTTTTATCAACTTTCTTTCATGTGAACTGTAAGGTTTGGAAAGCCTTTCCACAGATTGGCTTCTGACTCCATATTTTTCAAACCTTGTTTCTCCTCCCCTCCTCATGTATTTGGATTGTCAGATGACCTCTGACCCTGGACCTTCAGGTCACCCCATTGGGTGTAGCAGCCAAATGGGCTCTGAGCATTCTTGGAAGCCATGTCTAGATCAAGATGTAGCATTAATGTAATAATTCCTTGAAATAAGTGATTGTGACCTTAGATACAACCCATTAGACCCAAACTAAGTATACCTTTACCCATTTATTTGGGGCCCTGAAGGGTTGGGTTGTACACACACACACACACACACACACACACACACAGTGGCAGCCTGTGCTACAGGGCTGTCTTCTGGCCCCATGAGACAGTCAAGGCCATCACTCAGACTCTCTTCTGACAGGAACGCGCAGGTGCCTTCAGGGAAAAGCACGTAAGACACAAATTATTTCTACAAATACTTTTAGTTTACTGTATCTAGCATACAATAAAAAATAACCAGGCTTCTTAGGAAATAAGTCAGCAGGTACAAGTATCTGCTGAAAAAACTAATAATAACAACAGAGCTCCAGAAACTCCAGATAGCAGAATTACAAAATTTAATAGCAATGGAGAAATAAATGTAATAGAAATGGAAAGATAAAAGTTAGATAGAAATACACACTTTACCATACCTATTCTTACTATGCTCAAGGAGATAGGAGACAATATTAAGGATTTTGGCAGAAAGCAGTTTTTGCCACAAAATCAAAAGCAAATTCCAAAGTTGAAAAATTCAGTCACCAAAATTAAGAACTCATGAATGGAATTAATAGTAGATTAGTCATGACCAAGGAGAGATTTAGTAAACTGGAAGTTAGATCAGAAACTAATATTCAGAATAAAGCATGGTGAGACACAGACTGGAAAATATGAGAGGGTTGGTAAGAGACGGAGGACAGAGTAATTAGTTTTAACATTAGCAGAAGAGAAGAGAGAACATGCAAAAGAAATTTTGGGAGTGATATGACTGAAATCTTTCCAAACAAATGTAAAAATTCCGGAACATAATTTAAACCTCTCAGAATCCAAAAGAACAACATGTATTACTTATCAACATCCCAACATACCTCTAAAAAACGTCTCCCCTGTCTGTTTTAGCTAGACCCTCTTTGATGACCAGGCAGTTTTGTACAACCTGTTTCTAAGAGAGAACAGAAAGATAATCCACACTTTATTTTCACATGTTTCATTAAATTTTAATTTTTGTTACTGAAGATTCAGAAAAATTTCTTTGATTTTCCACTCACTATTGGTAATATTCAGTAATTAGGATTTTTTGCCAAAATTTAGGAAAACTATTATCATATGTGAACTGTAAGATTTCAGGGCCTTTCAGACTTCCTTCTACAATAACTAATCATAAAGATTTCTTGAATTGATGATACACATTCACTAGTTTCATCAATGGTTAGTGACAGCAACCTGTGAGTTTTAAGCTCTTTTCATCTATATAACTATTTTGTTTCAAATTAAGAAAACATTTAAATCTTATCCCTCTGAGGACACTTAGGTGGCTCAGTTGGCTAGGCAGTCAGCCCTTGATTTCAGCTCAGGCCATGAACTCAGGGTTGTGAGATTAAGACCTGTGTTGGGCTCCGTGCTGAGCACAGAGCATGTGTGGGATTCTCTCTCTTTCCCTGTCCCACTACCCCCACTCTCTAAATAAATAAAATAAATAAGTCTTATCCTTGTGTGTTTTATATGATTCTTCATCTTCATTGATTAGATTTTCCTATAATCCAATCCTATTCATAAGTTTTACTCAGAATTTATCTCTTCCCTTTGGTGAATTACTGTCTTTTGATTGACCTGAACTTTTTTGGTTTTTGTTAAAATTCAGTTCTTTATATTGGAATACTTCTTACTGCATGTTTGTTTTTTTTTACTTTTGTTTGTATTCTATTGAATTTAATCTAAACTTTTCTCAGTTTTTTAATAAATTTAAACTCTCCAAAACAAGATACCTTTCACATACATCCAAATCAAGACTCCATAATTCCCATTTATTTTATTAAAATGTTTCATCTTTCAAATGCAATAAAAATGTATTCATATTTTATCAAATATCCCACACCCATCAAAAAAGAAAAAAGAAAGCATAGTGAATTTTTGTTTTGACAAGTATTTATGATCCTGTATATATAATTTTATATGATGATGATTACAGGAATTTTCCACAGAGTAGCCTTTATTTCTATACAGATGCTGTAGGACATATTCTTACCTCTTGTCCTACGTCTTCTACTCTTGATGTAGAGTGAACATCTAGCATGCAACTGGGATATTCTTAGAAGCCATATTACATCAGAATAATTAGCAGTAACAGTATGGAAGATACCTGGAAATATCATAAGTGTATTTCATTAAATACAAACTAATTATATCCCCAACCCAACTATCCCTTAACTGGATCTCCAGTGGCCTGCTGTCACTCTAATTTACCCTATAGAGGGGAAGGTTGTGATTTACAGGAAGTAAGCATGAAAAAGACACTATTCATTGTGGTTGAAGTATCTTAGTGTTGTAAATTTTATTACATATGAACATGTTAAACACATTGTTAGGGGCCCACTCAAAAAACATGCTTATTTGGAAAACTTCCTGAGATGTCCACCCAGGCCCTTGGAAGGGACCCATAGAATGAAGCATTCTGAAGCTTGAGCTTTGTTAGTTTTATAGTAAATCTTCCTTGACATCTATTTATTCACTCATGTTTTTGGGTTAATTAAAAAAAAATCCACTATGTGCCAGACATTGAGAAGTATCAAGAGAAATCTAACACTGTGAGTAAGTAATGCCTGTTCTTTCTTTCCTCTTTTGCCTTCTCAATTCTCAATTGCCGGTCCCCACTTTGTAAAATGCATCCTTCCTGTTCATTGTTATGATGCATTGCTCAAGGATGTAAAAGTCATTGTGGGCAACAAAGAAACAGTTCAAAATATTTGTGTTGAGAACATGAAGGACTCCAATAATGATAGTAAGTCAAATAATTACTGATATATTGCTTTCAGTGAAGTTAAAGGAAAGACCAATTAAATTATTAGTTGATGGATCATTGAAAAGAATTTTGATTATTGATAATTATGACATAGAACTCAGAAGAAGTTCAAAGAATTCAGTGCCATGACCTCAACAAAGCCTTCACTTACCATGTACTTATTTATATGAACATGTTGGGTTTTTTACATGTATAAAACCACAGTTAAGGGTGCCTGAGTAGCTCAGTCAGTTAAGCATCTGCTTTTGGCTGAGGTCACGATCCCAGGGTCCTAGGACTGAGCCCCGCATCGGACTCCCTGCTCAGTGGGGAGCCTGCTTCTCCCTCTCCTTTTCCCTTCCCCCAGTTTGTGCTCTCTTTCTCAAATAAATAAAAAAATTAATTAAAAAAGTTAAAGTCACAATTAATAAAGAAGTACTGCTTAGTTATTTCTCATTATAACAAGATGTTTACATCTATAGATACATAAATCCAATGAAAAATTATGTACACACATAAACATGAACATTTTTGAAAAGTATGAGATGGGCAGAAATTACTGGGTATCCTTTGTAGCCTACTGTTCAAGGTTATCTCTGACTTCTCTGTGTTTCAGCTATTTTAGAACTCTATAAGCTGAAGAAGTTGCATACTAATGCAAATGATTCTTGTGTCTAGTGGAGATGCAATTAATTATTGTCCTGTGGATATGGCACTTATTCGTAAATTCATTTAACATCTCTAGGTGTGTGTGTTGGATTGTATTTTGAACTCATTGTAATTAGTACCTAATTTCTCCCCTTACTGGTTAGCCATATATAAAAATAAAATCTCTTCATGTGTTCATTTTATACTTGCAAGAGAGTCATGATGATATTTACCTTTTAAAAAAGTTTGGTATATAATTATATTATGACATAAATACCTCACTTGTATCATTTCTACTTTGGAATTTATTGAGATTTTATTTTTCCTAACAAATGGCCACTTCGGAGGTTATGATTTTTCCATCATTACATGATAGTTTCCTCTAATATCCAGGGTGAATAGCTTTTGCATCACTTCAATTTTTTAAAAAAAAATCCTGATTAAATAGCTTCAATCTCAAGGGCTGTATGGATGAAAACATTTTCTAAAAGACACCTGAGAGGGTGTCTATGGCAGTGGAGGTAAATGAAGACATTCTTGGAACCATCCAGTTTTCACTCTCCATTACTGTTTTGGGCTAAATGCAAACATAAGTGACTTTTCAAATATTGATTAGCAGATCCATCCACCACCTTCCCGATTCATGATCTAATGTCCCCATAATCATGTTGTCTGAAGATGGTGCTTTTTGATAGCCTCTTACTAAGGAATTTTTCTGAGCAGAAATGGTCCAAATCATACCTCTTATTCTGTTTTTTATTTCTCTTTTTAAACTTCTAATTTTTTTGAGTGAAACACATTCCAATAACCATCTCCATCCCATCCCCCTTGCTGCCAACCCTAACCACTCAGAAAAAAGACAAACTCATAATTTACAAAAATCAGACTCAGAGGAGTGTTTGGTTTTGTCTGGAGCCAATTGATTGTATCCACAAAGTAACCAGAAAATTCCTCACAATATGTCCACTCCACAGCTAGGCAGAGAAAGAAAAACTCAGCCATGCTGATGTACAGTAACAGTAAATCTCCTCTTCAGGAGATGAGATTCACCAGAGTCATGGTTCCTGCAGCTTAAGTATATTACATTGTTCTTCTGATCGGATATGGCTGGCCTGAGATGGATAGGCAAGGAATGGCTGACGTTAGATCTTCCTTCTGGGAGTGGGTTTTAATGTAGAGTTGGGAGAGAACATAGGGCATTTGGGGATTGTCAGGAAATATTTGTGCCAAATAAATGTATGCCCATGGGAGGTAAAGACACAGCAAGCAGAAAGGAAAGAAGAGTGCAGAGGGGAACCTGAGGGTGGCCACAGAACACAATTCCTTGGGATCTAGGCCACAGAGTTGCCAGGAAAGTGCTCATGTCCTCTCCTTGGGTTAGGAGAATATACAGCATGCATAATGTCTATGTTTGTCAGCATAATATCTGCCCCAGGGTACATGCTTCTAATCTCATTATGCGTGGGTTTGCTTCATCTCCCCGGGCTGCGGTCTGGGTCTCTGTGAGCCCAAGGTCCAGCCCCTTAATACATTTTTCTCAACTCTGAATCTTTTCATCTACTTCCTACCAAGTACCAGTCTTCCAGGTGTTAATTGAAACGGCTGTGTAGACACCAAGTTCAGGTGGAGCATACTGATTATAATCTGGTTGGCAAAAAACTTGTTGGCAGTTTCTTTCTTAACTCCCTCATGCCAATGGAAAACAAGCCCACTGCCAAACCCATTCAATAAGAGAACACTAATGAACTTCCAGCAATCATGCCATTTATGTCAAATCTGTTAGTTGGAGCCAAAGTTTGTTAGCTTTGATTTCTAGCCAGTTTTCATACATCACAGGCACACACATATTTCGCATAATTTTCCTGTTACCCATCTATTCATGAATGTACCTTTTCACCAGCCACCTTGAGATCTTTTATATACTCTTAGAAAAAGAGAAAGTCCTAGTATATATCCTCAGTCTTCTGATAAGAGAAGAAGATTCTAATATTCAAAACAAAGCTATAATTTATGTGAAGTTTTAGCAACAAGCATCTTCTGGGCACATCTATGTGAAGAGGGTATATGCTCATCCTCTGGCTAGTGGCATGTAGGTATATGTTTAATAATCTGTTCTCCAGCATTAAAAAGCTCTGCTCTATAGCATTTGTCTACACCTGCAGTGTAAATATTCCTTCCATGGCTGATTTCAAGCTATCACCATAAAGGTACCCAACATGGAGTACTGAAGAGATGCATATGTCTCTCAAAACTTGGTGTCTCTGAGTTTACTTTGACTCTAAATACCAATCAACTAGACAAAAGAGTAATAGAGTTTATGAAGAAATTGGGATCAGGTTTGGGGGCTGGGTGGGGAGGATCTGAAAGTGATATTTCACATTCAGATTTCTCCTAAATTATCTCTGGCAATGTACGAGGATGGTCTGGTAACATCAGATACATTCCAGAATGATGAGTCTCCTGATCAAATAATAGCTATTGACTATTTGCTTCTGTGATATACTTAAGGAAAAGAGCAAACGGAAAGGGGTCAACCTGTGCTATCTATGGATCTATAAAACTTCAGAAGTAGCACACCAGTTTAGAACTTACGACTTGATATTCCTTAGTGGTTTTGTGACATTTTAGAACTTGGAAAAGACCTTAGATTATCTAATCTAGTTGCTTTCACCTTTATCAGACCCAAGAGCCCCCATTTTCCCAACTCTCTTGGGGTATAATGGAAGTACACTAGATAATACAGACTTTGAGTGCACAGTTTGATCAGTTTTGTGTATGTCCACCATTATTTCATTTTAAAGGTAAATCATTTTGTAATACCCTATGGAAGAAATTCCTAGATAAATATAACCCACCTACAAACATTTTTAGAATCAATATAATGGTCATTTACTAAGTGCTCAGGTAGTTCTGCATCAGGAAACACAGTGAGGCAGTCATTTGTATATTTATGTAGAGAATCATCAGAAATGCCACAGCATACATGCAAACAAATATGAGCAGCTTTGTGATCTGTGAGATGTTTTCCAAAATAGCACACAAGTATCTTTATAGTTCCAAACAATAAAATAAAAAGAAGCCCCCAGATTTATACAATAGCTGTATATTAAGTCTGTGCAAACATACTTTGTGTTTATATGTAGACTGAAGTGAGAATCTACCTACAATCCCTTCTCCTGCCCAGTGAATGCTCAGGGTGCTCCCCTCTGATTATTGTGACAATCCTTGAATGTTCCCTCTATTTCTGCCAAGAACACTGGTATCATATAATAAACATTTTACAGAAACAATTCTTATGCTCTGGGTATATTAGTCAAGTTGCTTTCAGTCATGAATAATATAAAGCCGCCTCTCCACTCCACACACAAACTGGCTTGGATAACTCAATAATTTGTTATTTCACAGAAGAGCAGCTCAATGATGGCTTGGGGGACCCAGGTTCTAGCTCTTGCCTGTCCGTTCATCCTCTGGCCTGGCTGCAAGATGGCTGCACAATCCGGGCACCCATGCAGACACAGGTACCACCTGAGGAGAAGGAAATGACTCAGAGATGCCCCTTCTTCAGGCTTCCCTCAGGGGGAATGGGGCAATCATGATTGGTTAAGATAGTTTGGGATATACCCTCGGTCAGGAGATGAAGTCATTGTGAGAGAGGCACATGCTTGAATAGATAGGGGAAGGAAAAGGGGGATTTGGGATGTCACTTAGGCAATTAACAGCGTCTAACATGTTGAGAGTCTGGTAGAGTGTGGACTGACTGCTCATGGGACAGAAAAGTGTACGTGAATACTAGGGTAAAGGTTAGGGTCTTGAAATCTCTATACATTTTTAGAATGTACAGCAGAAGAAGCCAGTGCAAAGGAATAAAACCAAAGCTCTAGTGGCCCTGATATTCTGCCAGTTGCACTTTCCCAGTGATCAGATGAGATGCTGGTATCTCAGACTTGTGGAAGAAGGCTGTGTTTCCTGTCTACCTTCCTCTGGGCAGGGAAGTGAGTTGAATCCTTGTTGTAGCTCAGCTCTTACCCTTGATCATGGCACAGTAAGTGCTTTTTGTATTTTGAGAACCAGCTGAAGGTGGCTGTATCCCTGTCTGGTCTTGCCATCTATCAGTTTTAGGCTACTGTTTATCCACAGCCGAATAAACAGCCGTATGTCACCCTATATCCACCCTTCCCCACATTACTTCTCTTCCTCCCTCTTGATATGAGGGTCATTATAACTCCCATTGAGGAAGGTTGGGGAAAATTGGTACTTTAATAACTGACCTCAGACTTCCCCTCTTGGAGAGAACTGACCTTGCTTAGGAAAATATTGAAATGGGCATGTTTGTTTATGGAGATGAAGGCATGGTTGATAAGGGCCAGGAAATGACAATGAGATGGAGGAACGTCATGGAATTAAAAAAGAAAAGGAGTGTTGTGGGTGCAGAGCAGCAGCAGCAACAAAAAGAATACACAAAGACAAGATAGGAAAATGTTGAAGGAGTATTTCCACTAGGTTTTGAGATCACAGACGATGGAAGAAAGTCAACTAATGAGAAATTCGCTGAAGTAGGTATATGAAAGAGGGACACCTAACCTTCCTTCTGAAATCATTTGCTATCATTCTCCCATTCTTTAATTTTGAGTAAAACTTTAGTATATACCCCCTGAATTGTGGGAGTGGCATTCAGTGAAATCATAGATGAAACCTGTGGTCAGGTTTGGGTTCACAGTGGGCAGAGAGAAGGAAGCAGTCAGTTGGAGGTGAACTGTGAATGAGGTCAAAAGGTCAGCAGGACAGGAAATTGGAACAAGAGGTGACCATGGGAATGTTACTCCCATGGAGTTTACAGAAGTCTTGAGGAGGGCTCTGGACTTCCCACAGGATGTGGGAAGGAGGCTTAGCCAACTCTATTTGAATCCTAGAGGACCTGGTGAGCCCAATTGACTCCTAAATTACACAATCTCCACCCTTCATTTTTCTGGCCAAAAGTTGACACAAAGGATAAAGAAACCCACCACGCCTTGCTGTCACTGTAGATGCACACACTATAGATGTTACAGGCACTTCTATTCACATTTACATATGTGTTACTCATCATATCCCTAATGTTTATAATATTAGAGACTTCCAGGGACCAGGAATACTAGGATGCATGGGTTCTAGGCTCCTCCTTTGATTTCTCACATTGGACGAACTCTCTACATACCTCTCACTCTCTTTGTTGTAGTTTGTTATTCTATCTCCTTGTGACTGATTGGCTGACTTGGCCTTGGGAGTCTGGAAGCTTATCTCAAGGAAAGGACATTTACATTGAGACCCAAAGGATGACTTGGGGTCAGCCAGGCAAGGAAAGAACAGGAGCGGACACTGGTTTGATGAGTAACAAGCATTCCAAAAGTTGCCTCAGCTCTACTGAGGTCTACCTCTGCTGTGACTAGATCAGAGCTGAGGTGTCCTATAAAGTAGAATAATCTCCACAGTGATGTGGGTACCATATCTTTACACTTTCAGAGATTTATATGACACACACCCAGAGCTGCACAAAACATTCTTCCCAGGAGTAGGAAACTCTGGTGATGTGTGTGTGTGTGTGTGTGTGTGTGTGAGAGAGAGAGAGAGAGAGAGACAGAGAGACAGAGAGACAGAGAGACAGAGAGAGAGAGAAAGAGATTTATCTTCTTTGGTGTACAAGGAATGAGGCTAGAGTGGGGAGGATGAGTAGAAGGATCAGATACTCTGATAACTACATGTATGGGACATCCTGACTGCTTATGAAATAACTGTCTGAATAGAAACATGGTTATACTAGTAATCAACATACACTGGTCGCCATCTGTGTTGGAAGTCTGGCTCTGCCAAGTTCAAGCAATGTAGGTCACTTCACCTCTCTGTGGCTCCCATTTTCTGTTCCCAATAGTACTCATCTGATCACACCCTTCAGGTAATATGGCTGTGAAGATGAATGAGTCAGTGCACATGAACCATATTAGTACAGCACTGGCTGCATACCGATTGCTCATTTAAAATCAGTGATTGTTGCTATTTTCACTAATGGAAGTAGTTTGATGAAACATGTCTAGTTTCCCCTCTCACAGAGGAGTGAGTGGCAGTGAGCATCTGCCTCTGGCTCAGAGGGCAGGCCCTCTTCCTTCTGCTTCTCCTCTCACTGTATACAAAACCTAAAAGTTGGATGGTTTCTCATGTAAGAGGCTGAATCGAGAATTGCCTGGGACAGTTCAAATGATCCTGAGGAATTACAGGTTAATAAAACCTTTCAATGCATGTTTCTGAGCAAGCATTAAGTTTAAAGATGAATGAAATCTTGCCATTTGCAACGACGTGGATGGAACTAGAGGGTATTATGCTAAGTGGAATAAGTCAATCAGAGAAAGACAATCATCATATGATCTCACTGATATGAGGAATTTGAGAAACAGGACACAGGATCATAGGGGAAGGGAGGGAAAAATGAAATAAGATGAAACCAGAGAGAGAGACAAACCATAAGAGACTCTTAATCTCAGGAAATAAACTGAAGGCTGCTGGAAGGGAGAGGGATGGGAGGGAAGGAGGGGATGAGTGATGGGCATTGGGGAGGGTATGTGCTGTGAGAAGCACTGTGAATTGTGGAAGACTGATGAATCACAGAACTGTACCCCTGAAACAAATAATGCATTATATGTTAATAAAAAAAAATGGAGATTTGGGTTATAATCCTCATCCTTCAGGGCCTTCATTTTTTTTTATCTCTCAAATAGGTATAATTTGCTCTGCTCTTGTTATCTGTGCAGTTCAGATGGGAAAGCATAGATAAAGTTGCCTGTGAACGTGTGATCCATAGCATAGATAAAAATGGTGCCTGTATTCACTGTCCACTTGGTGCTATTCTGTTAGGAAGCAAACATTTCTTCAAGAATTTCTTAAGCCACACAAAGAAAAAGCAGTTAATTTTTGCTCTGTGACTGCCAAATACTTGGAGATGAGAGAAAGGTTATAAATGAAATATATGACTGTTGTTATCTATGGTGATTGACAGGCTCAAGCAGCCACAATTCAAAAGCAAGACAGAGAGTTCTGGGTGTGCCATTAAGACTTTTAGAGCCAAGGGAAAATGCACAGCATTGCCTTTCACTGGTGTGATTTTCTCTCCCAAAGGCCCCAAGACAACTCCTTTTGGGGTGATTGAGAGGGGCACTTAAAGAAGGCAGCGCCCAGGTCGAGTTTCTCCATAAAACGTCCCTGGTGGAAAGTTAGCTGTACGTCTTTCAAACTAGCCACTCTGAATGACTCTGTCATTAGGAAAGAATTTAGTGGCTTTACATTTAATATAAGCTAATGGTATCTGGAGGATTTTGAGCAGCATATAATAAGTTTAAGCAGCCTCCTGAGAAGTTTGAATGACGTACACGGTGATACGTGCCGAAGAGCAGTATGCCTACCATCTCCAGAAGCACAGCATTTCTCACTGGGCTTTGTTACTTACATCCGTCTGCAAAATGTTCCTGCCATTCCTTCACGTGTATACTTATTGTCATATTTTTCTCATCTTCGTGGATGATTCCTGTTCTCATTTCACAGTGTCCACTGCAGTTGTGTGAGTATTTCCCTGTGTAAGAACAAGATAGAGATAAATCCATAGAGAGATGGATTTTCATGGATGTGTATATGGCAGAGAAATACACTTGATATCAAATTAGACTATTGTGCAGTAAATTGTGGCAGGGGTACCACTGGGGGATCTGAAAGATTGCACTTTAATTTTTTTCCTGATACTGAGATATTTTGGGTTCTACATCAATGGCATAAGGGCTATCATAATCTAACAAGTTTTTCTGCCTTCCTTCCTTCTTTCTTTTTTCCTTCTGTTCTTCTTTCCTTCCTTCCTTCCTTGTCCTTCCTTCCTCCCTTTCTTCTTTTTTCCTCTTCCCTCCCTCCCCCTCTTTCTCCCTCCCTCCCTCCCTCCCTCCCTCCCTCCCTTCCTTCCTTCCTTGTTTCCCCTTCCTTCTTTCCTCCCTTTCTTCCTTCTTTCCTTCCTCTCTCTCTCTCTTTCTTTCTCTCTTTCTTTCATGGCAAAACACATGTAAGATAAAATTTACTATTCTAACCATTTTTAAGTGTACAGTTCAGTAACATTAACTACTGTGCAGGAGTTGGTTGGGACATAGGGACTCTGCCACCCTTCCCCACCCCTTGACAGCACCCCGTGCCCCACCTCGAACAAGGTGGCACTGAAGCTCACGGCGCCATTAAATAGCTTTCATTTTTATTGAAAAGGAGGGAGAACGTTGAGACAACAGATCATAGTGACACACTGAAATGCATGGGCAATCCTTTTGGAGGAATGCCATTCTGGGTCATGTCCCAGAGGAAAGTCAGCCATGAAAGCAAGCTATTTGGGAGCTCTGGCTAGGAAATAATGAGAGCTCAGACTAGTGATCTCCACAACCCCCAGCCCTGGTCAGGAGGGCCTGCCCTGTCTATGTCCTCTTTATTTTGCATTTCCTGTAATAACAGTGTGAAGGAGGACAGCTCAGTGTTCCCAGTAGTGCTGGCAACTTCATTTCTTTCCTTCAAGCTGACCTACTTGGAGGAAAGTATGGAATATACCAACACAGTTCTCACTTATGGTTCAATGTTGGTACTTAAAAAAAGTCATCTAAAAATCTGGCTATTGCCAGATTGCCCCAAAGAAATTATCTGTGAGCAAAGAGAAAAGTATTTGTCACTCTTAGCATGGTGAGTTTTCTCCAAAGGAAACAACAGGGCCCTCCAAAAATAACCAACCTTCCCATTGGGTCATACATACTTACATTTGGTCAGAGCCATAAGAGCCAGGATTTAAGCAACATTGGAAGGGCATTTCATGGATGAGGCCTCGTGTTCTGCTCTCTGGAAAAGATGTCCAGGAGTAAGGATGGAGCCTCCCAGAGAGGATAAGGTAAACAAGTGACTGGTCCTATGGTAGGGATGAGACAAGAAGGCCGTGCCAGTGGCTTTTCACTCCCCCACCTCACCCTGTTGTAGGCCTGGGCACTGGCTGGTGTAGGATGGCAGCCCCCAGCTGCTGTGGGTCTGCTGGCATTGCTCTGGGAGAGAAGGGCGTGCAGCAAGGGTGGATTATTTTTGGGGAGTTAAAAAATTATTTTCTGAGACATAACTCTAATGTTTCATGTTTTTATGATCTCGAATTGCCTTGGGAGCCTTTTAGGGTTAGTGAACTCCCTAAGGGCATTTAGCAGCACTATGTGTAGAAATTGTGGTTTGCTGTCAGAATGCTTACACATCAGCAGTGCCCACCCCCAGCTGCTGCTCTCCCCGGTGGCCACCAGCATTGTGAAATAGTTCTCTCTGAGGGATGATGCTCACACAGTTTAGGAGAGGCTTTGAGGGGGAAAAGAGGAAGAGAGATGAGAAAGGCACTAGCCTGCTACGTTCCAGCCACTTTCCTCTATTGGTAAGATCTTAGGAGATTAGGTTACTGTAAGGAAAGTGTGGCTCCCAGATATTTTGTTCAAAGACACAGGGCTTATGAGTATGTCCACATGCCTGTCTCCTTGACACCACAGACCACATTCTTTCAATCACATGGTGTTACAAAAACAAATCAGGCTTTCCAACCACATCCATCTAGAAGAAGGAATGTGTATTAGTTGAGGTCCCCTAGAGAAACAGAATCAATAGGATATCTATCCTTCTATCTATATCTATACATCTCTTCATATCTATCATCTATCTATCATCTATCTATCTATCTATTTGAGAGAAATTCATTATGAGGAATTGGCCTGTGTGATTACAGAGGCTGACAAGCCAAGAACTGTGATTGACGAGCTGGAGACTCAGGCCAGATGGTAATATAGTTCTAGTCCAAGTCCAAAGGCCTGTGAACCAGAACTGATGGTGCAAATTCTGGTCCAACTCCTAGTCTGAAGACAGGAGGAAACGGGAATCCCAGCTGGAAGACAATCACGCAGACAGAGAGAATTCTCTCTTATTGAAACTTTCAGACCTTCAATGGATCGGATAAAGCCCACCCACATTGGTAAGGGCAATCTGGTCACCTCAGTTTATTGATTCAAATGTCAATCTCAACTGGAAACAGTCTTATAGGTATACCTGGAATAATGTTTAACAAAATATCTGGGCACCCTGTGGCCCAGTTAAATTGACGTATAAATCAGAGTGCCAGTTACAAAAGGATTTTTGATAAATCGTTTTCAAAATAAAATAGACATTGACATAGTTACAAGAAAAGTTTTTTGAAAGTTTTGTTTATAATATTATACATCCATACAATAATAAATGATATATTTTATGGGCAAAGTTAAAAGAATTTATATAAATGTATAGTTTTTAAAAACCATCCTTTGAAGTCAAGTACTAATGTTCCCACTTTACAGATGAAGACACTGAGGTCCAAAGAGACTGAGTAGCTTCCATAAGATCATAAATAAAAAAAGAGGAAGAACTAGCATTAGAGCCAGGTCTTACGATGGTTAAGCCCTTTTTGTAACAAATACTCCTTTTGAGTAGATCAGGATAATGCACATTAAATTCAGATTGATCAAAAGGTAATTAAATTATAGTTTTTGTTTGTCTAAAAACTCTTTTTGAAGCTTTTTTTTGAAAAATATGTTTATTACTCGATAAACTTAGATTTCAAAATGTCTAACTCTTTCCAGAATAGTCTTTGTGAGTTTCAGAAGCTCTGAGCAATTTTTGCAATGTTAAATGTATAATACATGACACACAGTTAAACTATTCACCACCCATTAGGCAAGAGCATGGAAAACTGTCATCTTACAGGAAAAGAACATTTCCAGGTTTTATGCTATTCAACAAATATGGTATCCTTGTTAAGCACTTCTCTTGTTTAACCTGTGTCCAACACTCAAAGAGGTAAGAGATATTTTCTGTGTGGGAGATAGTTCAAGTTCTTGGAGGACATAGTAATAGTAGGTGGAAGAGACCCACATACTAGAACTTTCGCTGATATGAGGAACCCTTGCTGTCCCAGCCAGGGAGCAAGACAATGATTCTAACATGTGAAACCCAGAGGCAAATAGATTTCCCAGAAGAATCCCAACTGAAAGATGAAGGGCCTGGAGGAGTTATAATGAAGTGTCAAGCCTGGAGGGGAGGGAAGGAGAGGGAATATCGTGTTGAGAGTGATTGATAACAGTTAGAGGTATCCAGATGTTTTTATTACTTTAAATTTTGCTCCCAGCATTGTATTTGCGACTAGATTAGTAATGCCAGTAATGCTTATGCCTGACCTTTAACATGTTATATAACTCATCGTGTCTACCTCTGTTCTGGACCTCCCTCTGAGACCCAGGCTTGTGTATCCCACTCCCTCCTTGACATTTCCTCTGAGATATCACAGAGCAGCTCAATTTTGACAGGTCTAAAACAAAAGTCAGATTTTCCCTCGAAAGCTTAGTGCCTTCGCCAGCTCATTATCCTGATGAATGGTACCGCCAACTCCTCAGAGGGCAAATAAGCAACAAGGGAGTCACCTGTGGCTCTTTCCCTTCATCACCCCACACCCAGTGCACCCCCATGCATATCTCCACTCTCCTGTCCAGGCCATCTGAGTCTTTCCTTCAGACCACTTGTAATGGTCTTTTCTATTCCCATCCTCTGTTGCCCATTTGGGTTGAGTTCTCACCCTGTAGCCAGAACGTCTTATTAAAAATGAAATTTAAACCACATCACTGCCTTTCCCCTGACTTGAAGAGAGTATGCTCTTCATGTGGTCTCCAAGATCCTGGCATGGCTCGGCCATGGCCTGTCTCCCCAGGACCGCCTCACACATGCTCCTTTCCCTGGCATTCCGTCATACTCGAGGTCCACAGCCGATCCCCACACCATGGCAGGCCCACCCCAGCCTCTGATCTGCGGACACAAACCTCCTCTATATACATGCTGATTTCTCTGCCTGGACGGTTCCTTCTTTCCTACTAATTAAATCTCATCTCTCCTTCTCCTTCATACCTCAGCCTAGTCCCTGCTTCCTCCAGGAGTCCTTTCCCAATGTCCCCACTGGGCCAAGCCTTCTGTTGGAAGACCTCAGAGCTTTTTAACACATATTTATGTGCTCATTGAATGACTGTCTGCTCCCCACACAGGCAGGGACAGTTTCTGGTTTTGCTCTTTATATTTTTGGATTGAAAGGATAAATAATAAGTGAACTCTTAACTGAACAGGAAATTGCTAATGGCTTTTGTTGTGGCCACCATGCCTATGAACAGCCTGGCTGCTCACTCCCTGAGTGTAATTCACTCACTATGGCTCACTCTTTGCTCTAATTTAAGTAGGATAATAAATAGGGGAATGGTTGCTAAGAATATCATTGGAAGTACAAACCCAACATACTATGCTAAAAAGTCATCTGGCAAATGGATCTAAATATCATTAATAAAATTTGATTCTACAGAAATTAATTCTATAAATACTCAACCAGACCTGTAAATGTCTCCTTTTCCATCATTTTAAGAAAAGGACAAACAGAAGGGCATTCATTCTGTATATAACTTCCTAAATTTCTAGTGACTCACCCCCTTTCCTACTTTTTCTCTTGCCCTGTGTGTGTGTGTGTGTGTGTGTGTGTGTGTGTGTGTGTTGCTAGCACTGTGCAATTAGACCTATTTTTGGACCTCTCTGAAACAAAACATTCTCACAAATTTGAAGAGCACCAAGTCTGAGGAGATTGTTGAAATTTCTTGAAATCCAAAGTTATTCAGCTCAGTGTATCGTATCCCTTTCAAATGGTTCCTCATGATTTCTGTTGATTTTCACCAAAATGTTTTCACATTACACACCAGAAGTTTTGTGAGGAAATTTAGTAAGTTAAACTAATAGGTCAACAAATCTATCATTTTCCCAACTTGCTAGAGGTGAAAATTAACTTCTATCCAGAGGCAGTTAGCAAGAGGAAATTTGAGTTTTGGTTAGAGCTTCTTGATTTGCGAGTATTTGCTGGTCCTTCATATCCTATCTGCATTAACATTCCTAAATTACACAAAATTTACAAAGGCAATGGAAAAGAGAAGTGATCACAGAGCCATAGGGACTTTGGTGATATTGTAAATCAGTCACTCTGGCTCTGAGGAGTGACCAGACCTCTTGGCCTTTGGATTTTCAGAACATAATTCAGTCTCAGCCCTGGGTTCATCTATGTGTCTTCTTCCCAGAAGAGTAGGCAGAACATCCTGAGAGTTTTCAGATTATAGTTTATTAAAGTTCTTAAATCATTTCAAAAAAGGAAATATGACCTGAGTAAAACAAGTAATTTTTCAAAAAAGACCACCAGAACAAAGCCTGGTGTCTTAAACTAAAAAATTAATTGTGAAGTAGGCTGGAAAAAGCCACCCCTTTACAATAATATGTGTATTTTGCTTCAGAAACATGTCTGCTCATTTTCCATATTAAGAAACTTGAGGTCAGCTTTCAACAGCTGAAGCAGAAGTTTCAACAATTTTCTTGTGAATTAGAATCATTCTGAATTAGCAGCTTACTTTGACAGCCAATTTAGACAATCCGAACCTTAAATGGTGTCTTAGGTCTGATATATTTTCTTTGGTTATCTAGATAATTCTAAGTCACTAGGCAATCACTCATGGAGAAATTGGGAATATGCCCTTCTTCCTTGTATGTCTTCTTTCTGGGCAAGCATTTCAATGTTACATGAAAGAATTTGCCTTGCCTGTGATTGAAGGGATGATTTCAGAAGGTCTAACACTTTTCCTCTTCATTCTTGAAATCCAGACAGCAATAGGAATCTCGTGAGCCCTGGAAAGCCCCTAATGGCAATTGTGGGATAAAATGTTTTAATTGACAAAAGAGGCCCTTGGCTAAATTCTCATCTTTGTAAAACTTGTCAAAAGTATTCAGTTTCAAGCCAAAAACCTGCCAGAATGAAGGCCAATCAGTAATGACAGAAAGATTGGGAGAGCGGAGATCCGCTAGCCGCGACAACCGCACATAATGAGACAAAATATGATGGAGTCAACCGAGGGCAATTGAGCCATGGCCATTAATAAGAGAGGCCCCCGATATCAGATGCCCCCCACTCCACGCTGGCATTTCTCACACACTGGCACTGATCTGTCCCTGTCATAAGAAACCAAAAATATGATACTCCAAAGATCTTATGACTCAATTTTGTGTTTTTAATCATGTATCTAGACTGCTCCAGGCAGGAGAAACAGGAAGAGTAAATGAAGCAAATGACACCTAAGTTACTTACTGAGCAAACCTTCCTGGGTGGGTCCTGTATATTCCAGTGGCGAACACACATAGGTGTGCATGCATGCACACACACATACACACTCTTGGGGTAGATCCTGCACAACTTACAGTAGATTTTCTGAAGGCTGTGGACTCTTTCCAAGGAAAGTCCTTGCTTTTCTGAGTTATACATAGGACTATAAATAAGCTATTTTAGTTCAGCTGATGCAAGGTATCACCAAAAGAGTTAAGGCAAATAAATGTGAATGCATCTGAAAACAATCTGCCCAGACCTTAGAGATTGGGTTATTCCTCTGTTCTTGACTGTTGAAAACAGTAGCTTTTTGTTAGATATAGAGGGAGTCTGGAAGATGTTCCCATTTACTCTCAGGCACCCACCCCTTGGGTAGCACAATGGTAGAAGGGTAAGCTGGAGGAGGGGACTGGATCCAAATCTACCAGTCTTGAGATTTACTATTAGTTCTGATTCCCTAGAAAACAGGGTGGGCATTATCTAATGAGGCATTCTGGTTATTTATATATTCCCTTCAACTGTGGAATCTTCATCCCCATTAGTATCCCCCCCTTGTCTTTGCCCTGCTGTACTTCAGAGCCCCTACTGGACAGTGGTAAAGTAATGATGGAATAGCAGATGTAGAGTTGAGGTAGAGTTCATTGGTCCTAGCAAGTTTTAGGAGAAGAGAAATGAAGAGAAGGGTAGAGAGGAAGGCAAATTTCCATTTAGATGGACTTGAAGGAGTCTTTCTGATGAGCTTGGAGAGAAGTAAGAGAGAGGTTTTAGAAGTCAACATGTGACTGAGACACGAAAAGAAAAAGAACAATTGGGAAAAAGGACTTTCTGGAGTTCTGTATGTGTATTTATGTCCGTTTGTTTTTAATTAAGATAATCCCCTTTTACATTTAAAGAGCCCCCAGTAAAATATATTTGGATTGCTTTTTTAATTAAAATCCTGGACGTCAGACAGTGTTTCTTTGTATTTAACACCTTGCTGAGAATGGGTGGCAAAGCATCCGGGTTATGTGGATTACATAAGTAACTGAAGGTCCGTCTGCGGGATGCTGGGCACGAGAGCCGAGGGGGAAACTATGTCAAAGACCAAATGCCCAGATGTTTGCATCATGCCACGTGAAGCTGCTCACATGTGAGTCCAGGATGCCATTTGTGTAAATATCCCAAACCGTGAGAATCAAAATCTCCAATAATAGTGGGAATGATTAAATCAGAGACATAAATATGATCATGTCCACTTGTGCCTGTTTCAGATAGGTACACTCCTTGAAATGAAATGGCTTGTTTCAAACCTGTGTATGTAGCCAAGACAGGGCAAGAGCTTTAATACTAGAAAATGCAATTTTTTTTAATTGAAAAAAAAAAAAAAACAAAAACACTGTTTTCAAAAACAAAAGAGAACAAAATAATCACCACAAAATGAAACAGTCAGTGTTTGCCTGGTAATTTTCCATCTGTGCCATTGCAATTTTCACTAGCAATTTTAAAAAATCCTGTCATAAGCAGAAAACAGGTTCGGCCATGAAAGTAAACTCCCTTTCTTGCTAGTGATTGAATGTGACTTCCAGATTTATAAACTCACAGGCCACTCACATCGTGTTAGTTGTTGGAGTGGGGCAAGGCTTGGCTTTGAAAGATGTTTACAATATTTTTTAAGTCTGGTCATAAGCAAGTGTCCAGTGAAATTGGCCATGTGGACCTCAGGAGCGACAGATCCCGACAGTTTTCTGCTCGTGTTCCCATCCTTAGCTGCCAGCTTTATTGGCTCCAAGCTGTTGCCTCACTCAGCAGTGGAGCCTTAAACAGTGTCAGAATGCCATGGAGATGTTGAGCCTCTGATGCCCAAAGGCCTTATCTAAAGTGTCCTACATACCAATGCTAAGTGAAATCATCCTTTCTAAAAATTTAGCAGATTAAAGTTTTACATAGGCCACGGGCAAGAAGCCAGCCATTTCTGGAAACATAAGAAAGGTATAGATCTGTATCTCCTTTATGTTTTCATGTCGTGTGAATTCATTCTGTGCAGATTATTATCCCATTTAAACCTGTTGGCAAGTAGCAGCAATGTCTGTCATGACTCAGGTCCCCTAGTTTACTATAGCGTGGTGACTCCCGGCCTTCTGCTTAGTTGGGACTCACTCCCCACCACTATCACCGAGATGTTCCTGGAGTGGTATTTCAGGGTAGCTGCCCTTGGATCCCTGGCATTTGAAATCCCACATGGCTTTGACTCTAAGGCAAAGCTATTTGCTGGGAATGGAGGGCAGTTTTTAGAAAGTGGGGTAAATTGCATGGGGTCCGCATACTCAAACACACAACTGGTGTAACTCTAGGGTTAGTTGTTGGGCAACAATTTCTCTTGTTCTTTCTGCAGCCCCTGTATTTCTGCCATATCACACCTTCTGGGACAGGTACTCTTCATATGAAGCCTTTTTTTTTTTTTAAACAAATTCAATACAAAAATGTTAAGGATGGTAAAAGAAGAGCAGAAAGACATACTGATTTGCTCTCAGTTTCCCATACTTTCATGACCCTCTCTGTTTTAATTATATGGGAATTCCCCTTTCTTCCTTCCTATTCAAAGTTTTTGGCACAGTGTATTCATTGCTCAAGTTAATGTGAATTAAAAGAGAACCTTTTCAAGAGTTAATCTAGGATACCCTGAATATTAGTTAGAGTGCTCGACTGAATGTAATAGAAAATCTGAAGATGTTTTTAAGAATACAGAATTTAGGGGCACCTGGGTTGCTCAGTTGGTTAAGCAACTGCCTTCGGCTCAGATCATGATCCCGGATACCAGGGATCAAGTCCCACATCCGGCTCCCTGCTCCGCGGGTAGCCTGCTTCTCCCTCTCTCACTCCCTCTGCTTGTGTTCCCTCTCTGGCTGTGTTTTTCTCTGGCAAATAAATAAAATATTTAAAAAAAAAAAGAATACGGAATTTATTTAAGTCAAGTAACAAGAAATCTTAATGTATCTAACACAGGACTAATTATTCAGGCTCCATCTATCTTCCCACTCTGCCATCCTTGGTGTGTAGATTTGAAAGATGGTTGCCACATCTCCAGACACTGTATTCCAGGCAAGAAGAAAGAAGATGAATGAAGGGAAAAGGGCAAAAGGTTGAAGTGGGCAGGCCTAATGAGACATTCTGCTTTAAAAAGCTTTCTGGGGAGGGCGCCTTGGTGGCTCAGTCCTTAAGCATCTGCCTTCAGCTCAGGTCATGATCCCAGATAGGGCTTTCTGCTCAGCGGGAAGCCTGCTTCTCCCTCTCTCACTCTCCCTGCTCCTGTTCCCTCTCTAGCTGTGTTTCTCTGTCAAATAAATAAATAAATAAATAAACAAATAAATAATATATAAATATATAATATAATATATAATATATAATATATAAATAAATATATTAATATATAAATAAATAATAATAAATAATAAATAAAATCTTTAAAAAAAAAAAGCTTTCTGGGACACTGTGCCCTGACATTCACTTATAGCTCATGGCCCAGAACTGGTTCCCATATGAGCTCTTTGCTGCACAAATTCTATAGCTTTTATGTTAGAGGAGCGTGACTGTGTGACTTTTCAGTACATTTGTGAGGACTTTGACACTGTTTAACATGATCCAGAAGACACACATGTCTGGCTCCATGAAAGTAGACCCAAGGAATATTTCAATTAAAACTCAGGAACACCTACACATGGGATGACCATTTGTCTGAGCTTGGCTGAACCGGTTTCAACCTCTGTCTATTTTTGGCCTAATTGCTGATAGTACCTCCTTTCACTTTTTCCCCAACTTGTTATTATGAAAACTTTCATGTTATTATGAAAAGGTTGGTAGGATTTTATAGGAATACCTCTATAGATCCTACCATTATTAATTTCCTAGTCTCCTCTTTGTTTTACCTCTCCATTCATCAATATGTCTTTTTTTGGGGAGGGGATGAATTTCAGAGTAAATTATAGGCATTAATATACTTCTCTTTTACTACATCATTAACCAAAATTCTGTATTTGTTTACAATATGCTTTTTCTTTTGAGATAAAATTAACGTAAAGTTAAATGTACATCTAAGTGCCTATTTGCTGAACTTTGGCAAATGAATGTGTAACTCAAATCCCATATCAAGATATAAAACACGTTCTCCTTAAGTTCCTCTATCCTCTCTTCCAACTGATCTCCTTTCACCCAGACAAGCACCATTCTGTTCTTTTTTTCAGTATAGATTATTTTGCCTATCCTAGAACTTTAGATAAATGAAGTCATACAGTACATCATATTCTTTTGGGAGAGACCTTCAGGTTAGCTGAAAACTGAAAAAAATATTCTTGAGAATCACCTAAATTGTCATGTATTTCATTCCGGAAGCTTATTTATTTTATTCTTTTTATAAGAACCAAAGGAACTCTGGATCCCAGTTGGTTCAAAATCACCTATTTTCAAGGCTAATTTTTAAAAATACCTACCGGGAGCAAAGGCCTTTAAAACTATCAAAGCAATGCTGCTCCTTTTCTTTGGTAAAGGATGTAAAGCCCTCAAAACAACGATCTTTATTTCACAAAAAGGAATGTGGGTTTGGGAACTTCTAAATGGCTCACTTTAAATTTAATGTCTCTGTAAGAGATATAAATTAGCAGCAGCAAAATATTATGGCCCTTTGAGTGCTTCAGCCTGTGAATTGTAAATTAAAGTTTGTTTAGCCGTTTGGTGGGGCTTAACCATACTAAAAAGAGTTGTTAAATATTTTATGGTATCTAAATGTACTTGCATGGGCACCGTTCCTGTCCCCTGACACATTTTTGTTCGAGTGAGAAAGGGAACGACTGAGAATGCACATAAAAATATTCCCAGTTAACAGAAGTTTAAATGAATTAGAAATAAAGAACACACATGTTTGCATTTAGACATGGTAGATGGCCAATTTTTTTCATGAAGAGTGCCTTATTACTTTTGCTCTAAGCGGTACTCTAAATGTTCAACAGTTGACAAGGGGAATTTCCCTTCCCTTCTCTCCTTTCCCTACAGTATATATTAAACTAATTGCTTTATTTTAACAAGGGGACCCTGTTTCCCCCAACCATCTTCCTGACCCCCAGCTTGAACTTCAACTCCAAGGATCTTTTCTGAGAGATAATTGCACTACCAATGTGATTTAATGCACTTTGGCTTTAGTGCATCAAGTCTTCTCTGTCTTTAGAAACATTTTTAACTCTCAAAGGGTCAGATTCCCATCCTATATAATTCTTGGAAAGTCGTGTAAAAAATTTGGCCCAGAGCTTCCTTATCATTTATAATTTTCCTAATAGTCTCAGAGTCACAAAACTATCTAGTGTTTCAGAGATGAACAATTTGCTGTTTTTCACGAATAAAAATTCTCTGAAGGATAATGTAAGGAATGCCAATAGGATTAAAATTGTCACAGGAAAACTGTAAATAAAACTCATGCCATAACCTATAGTGCCCTCATTTTAGATCTACATTTATAAACACCCATCACTTCAGTGCTTAAAAAATTCCTCATGCTTGAACTGAACACATGAAAAACTGACACGATGAGGGATTGGCCTTCCTGTCATGGGTGGAGAGGCTGCACCTCTCTGAATCCCATTCCTCAGGACTCAGAATTCTCCTTTTCTGAAAAGTTCTCTCTGATCTGTCTGCTTTGAATTCCTAGGCTATTGAATTCTATGCTTAGTGTAATTTGTTTTCCTTCCTGCTCCCCACTATTTTCTTGGCAGGTCGCTTTGTGCACTTGTGTACTTACATACACACTCAAAACCTAGACGCCCCCCCACACCCACATACTCCTGTATGCAGACACACATGCACTTTCAAAATCAGTGGAATTATATTTCATTTATTCACGATCTAGTCCTTACTCCTTAAAAGAATTTTGCTCTCTTGGATAGATTTTAAAAATACTTCTACAAACAATGAATCTTGGAACACTGAAAAAAATAAAATAATATAATAAAAAACATAAAATTAAATTAAAAAATACTTCTAATATTAACTCTTTTGGCATGTGTTGGGTTCAGTCAATGATTTTAAACATAGTGCATCTCCGAGCAGCTTCTTTAACAGATGCAATAACGGAATGCAATGCCTCAGCCTGTAAAGATCTGGCTCTGGCACTTTTTAGCTAAAGCATCTTGCCTTCCTCAGCTTTAGTTTTCTGCTCAGTAAAGTAGGAATAAAATGACTGAGTCAAGCAGTGCAGTGAGGCTATAGGAAATGCAAGCATTGTAAATCTGCACAATTCCACAGAAGAGCTCTCTCCATGTGCTACCACATAGCCAGCTCCATTTAGGCAAGGACCCCTCTGAGCAAGCCTTCTTTACCATCCCCAGCAAAGTGCTGTCCATCCTGAAGAGTGTAACACATACTTATCATGAGGATGAAAATGAATGTATTTTCCAGAAAACAGAAATGACATTGCAATCTGTGCCAAGATGCCGTTAGCTTTTTGCTATTATATGACATGGAAAGATAGACTAAAATACCCTGACAATTGGTGTGTGGAGCAGGGACTAGGCCACCTTATTGCTGGCCAGCTGTGAAGTCCTCTGCCAGGCACCCAGACAACAGAATGGCTGGCAGAGCTCTAGAAGAAGATAGACTGGGGATACCTAACTCGTGGAGCACTGGGTGTGGGAAATGGGGAATGAATCTTGGAACACTGGGAAAAAAAAATTAAGTAACAATAAAAAAAATAATTTAAAAAATGAGAAAGTTGGGGGCACTGGGGTGATTCAGATATTAAGCATCTGCCTTAGGCTCAGGTTATGATCCCAGGGTGGTGGGATGGAGCCCTGCATCAGGTTCCCTGCTCAGTGGGACGTCTGCTTCTCCCTCTCTCACTCCCCGTACTTGTGTTCCGTCTTCCCTCTCTCATTCTCTCTCTCTCTGTCAAATAAATAAATAAAATCTTTTTAAGAAATGAAAAAAAAAAAAGAAGAAGAAGATAGGAGTTTTCCAACTACTTGAAATCTTATGATTGAACCTCCCAGAGATGTGGGGGATGCCAGTCATAGCCCTCCAGCCACATCTTCTCTGCACAAGTCATGGTCTTCCTGCTGCTCTTTGGGAATCTTCCAGATTCCAGCAGGGGATGCTATTTCTAACTAGCATTAGTCACAATCATGTGCTGATAGTCAGGATGATGGCTCCTAATGCTTACAAAGAAGCAGAAGGAAGAAGGACACTCAACCAGTGTCATAGGTTCTCATAAAATAACTTACCTCAAAGAAGTCAGTTCTGTCATTTCACATTTGGAATTGGAGAGAGGAAGTGAATTTCTGTGTCAATCTGCCACATGAGGCTATGTGCTCTGATGTGTTATTTTCTTAAGATGCCCCCTTGCAGCTTGTTATTGGGGGCATGCTGTTTATTAGCACCTATCACTCTTGACTCCCTTTAACGGTTTATTTTAGCTTCTTGCTCTGTCCTACAGCCAGTGCTGTGGTTTCTCACAGGGTTATCCTTTCACTGACGGACCCTGGATCTCAACCCAATCGTCTTGTTTTTTTTATCTTTGAATCATTTGCAACCACAAAACTCCCATTTGTCTCTGTGTTAGTGGGAAATACAGTGGCAACAAGTCTTTAATTATTACTCAATTAATAATTTAATTACTTAATTAAGGTTGGCATGGCTTTAATTTCTGATTGAATCAGTTATACCATGGCCAGATATAGTATCTCTAAAATGCCCAGGAATCTGTCAATCTAGCGGTCTAGCAAGTGCTTGGCTTTGGTCACCCAGGGAAAGGGACATTTGTTGGGATCTGTATAAATCCACCATCAACATTTGAAAAGCAATTTCTGGAGAAAGTCCTGCTGATGGTGATGGATACATTCATCTTTATTGTTTGGATAGTACCAGTTTGCTCTTAAATGGACGGACTTCATCCCTCATAAATCCTCCCTGGCTCCCCTCGCTCTACCTCTGTGCTCCTACAGGGAGATATAATCTTTTCCTACGTTTTGCCCTGACTTCACCCTTATGACTTGACTTGAACTTGTTGTAGTTATTTGCTTGTAGATCTATCTGCTGCTAGACCAGAGATCAGCAACATTTTTCTGTAAAGGGCCAGATAATAACTACTTTAGACTTTGCGGGCTACAGTTTCTGTCTCAACAACTCAACTCTGTGGTTATACTGCGAAGCTGCCATAGTCAATGCGTAAACAAATGGTGTGGCCATATTCCAATAAAATGTTATTTATGGATATTAAAATTTGCATTTCATATAATTTTTACATGAAATATTATTCTTCTTTTGATTTTTAAAAATGACTTTTAGGTCATAGGCTGTAAATAAACAAGCAATGGGCTGGACTGGGCCCATGGACTGCAATTTGCTATTCCCTGTACTTACTAGAGTATAAAGTGTTTGAAGGCTTAGACTTTTTAAGTTTATGCATTCTAGAGCCTAAGCCCATGGCAGGTACTTAATAAATATTTTTTAAATAAAAGAGTAACTAAAAAATTTCTTCTGAATCTATAATATAATGTATGTTTATTTTTTATAATATAATATTATATAACATTATAATAATATTACAATAATATAAACTTATTTTTGCCTAGTTCTTTACAAATACTTTTTTCTTTTTTAAAGATTCTATTTATTTATTTATTTATTTATTTATTTATTTGTTTGTTTGTTTGTTTGTTTGACAGAAAGAAACACAGCCAGAGAGGGAACACAAGCAGGGGGAGTGAGAGAGGGAGAAGCAGGCTTCCTGCTGAGCAGGGAGCCCATTACGGGG
Source organism: Spilogale gracilis (assembly GCA_004023965.1). NCBI lineage: Eukaryota > Metazoa > Chordata > Mammalia > Carnivora > Mephitidae > Spilogale > Spilogale gracilis. The sequence goes on from PITA01001821.1 coordinate 87,304, forward strand.
CTTGATCCCAGGACTCTGGCATCTTGACCTGAACAGAAGGCAGATGTTTAATGACTGAGCCACCCGGACACCCCTACAAATACTTCCACAAGCATAATTTTATTTTGTCTCTATGCCTGTGGTATCTGCAGAGACTACAACAATCCCATTTTCTAGACGATGGAATTTATCTTAGAGTATATTTTGCCTTTTGTGAACACATCATATGAACACTGATTTTTCAGTGGTGTCCAAATTATTACACAATGTTTAATTTACTTTTGGAGATTATTTAAGTGATTTTGTTAATAATGTATCAGCTGTCTATATTTCAGCTTCTGAGGGACTTTAATTCATACCATGACAAGGGAGTCAATTCTGTCAGTCCTCATAAATGTGAAGCAAATATGAACTCTGGAAATTCTACTGTAAGTAGTATAATCTCTGAAGACAAAGATGCTGTCTGTGAGGGTCAGATGAATTGTAGGTACAGATGATGGCTATGCTGGCTATTCTCTGCTTGCCCCAGACTCTGGGATTTATTCACTATGCCTTTCAGTCTCCTTTGTGTGCAGGGAGGCTGACATCCATTTGGGCTTGACTAGTGGACAATACTGGAGGTATATCAGAGGATGGAGTGGAAAGTGGTTGAAAGTTATCTGCCTGCTCTGGTTCCCCACTGCCTGTGTCTCCCATTGGGAGCACTGCTGCTGCTTGTCTTGGGTCTCTGTGTCCTCCATGAAGAGCACTCTCTGCTTTACGCTTTAGGTGGGGTTGTTTCCCATTGCCATTCCTGGAATACCTGACTACCCTCTAAACTGACCAAACTTCTGGAAAGAATCTCTTCTCCAGTTAAACACTTTGAATTGCCATCTGCTTCCTGCATGGACCCAAGCTAACCTAGCACTGTATGAGATAGGACCGGCGGACCCTGGGCACTTGTTGGTTGGAGGGCCCAACTAGTAGTCATGAATTCTGAAATTCTCCTTCTAAAAACTTCCTCTTTGGGTGATAACTTTAGGCGTTTTCTTTTATATTGCAAAGAATCTTTGCCCACACTATACCTTAAGGAGCTGTCAATCATTTATCCTACATCATAGGCTTTAGCAACCAGGTTTGTCATATTGCTCTCTTCTGTGATATAGCTGCCTCTTGCCACTGAGGGGATTTCTGCTCATTTGAGCAATTGGATCAAGGGCTTAGAAGCAAGAAAGCTGGGAGAGTGTTTACTGAAGTCAGATCTAGTAGGGCCTTCAAGGGACAGGATGAGGGTGTGGGGACACTTGCGTGTACAAGTGAATGGGCTGAATGAGGACCCTAAAATGGGAAGTTGAAAAAACTAAGGATATTTTTTGCCTTTTTTTTGTTTTTGTATTTTCCCCAAAATGTATGAATATATATGTCAGCATGATAAAAAAAAAAGACTGTATTCATGTTGGCAAAGAAAATAGCCTTCATTTTTCTATAACTGCTTTGATCTTCCTTGTGAGACTTTTATAGATGGCAGAGAAAAAAAGCAAACTTTTGTCCAATTCCCATTTAAATTTATTTCAATCCAATAAGATAAATAGGGCTTTTTTTCAGTAACCAAGTATCTTTGGGGTCAATGATCAGGATGCAAATTCCTACTCTTTGTCTCTCCAGGATGTTGTCTGGGTATCTGGGAAAGGGGTTATTTGGTCCCAGAGTGACAGAGAAGGCTTGCACCCACATGTGGGGTCCTTGTACTGCCTGCCCTCTGGCTCTTCTGCAGAGTGATTTTCGTCAGCCTGCTCACTGGGTGAACTGCTAGCCTCCAAGGCTGAACCTATGAAGCCTGTGGAACCATGTCCCCCCCCTTGATCCAGGCAGGAATCCCACTGGTTCTGGGAGCATTAACCATTTTCCTTTGTTTGCAGTTGTCCCTCTGGCTTCAGATCCCTCATAGGGAGCTCTAAGCAGTCACACTCCAGCCCTGTCAGGGGCCATTATGCCTCCACCACAGTAACCCCCTTCTAGCTAGTTCTTGTGCCAGTTCTTTAGTCCCCTTCTTCCTCATGGGACACATGGGAACTCCTGGAGGCTATGTACATCACTGGGAGCCAAAAGAGATTTGGACATCTACGTTTAATCTGTTCATCTTACCTGGCTCGACTTAGTACCACTCTTACTTGAACCATATGACTTAGAGGGGACTAATTCATATGGGGAATTGTCTCAGAGACCCAACTGTGGAGCAAGGACAAATTCTCTCTACTCTCAACATCTTCTTTATCTATTTTGGATGTTCCTAAGCCCCTTTCCTCATGCCCTCCTATCCCTAACATGCAGCCTTTAAGGTGGAGGAAAAGGGCTTTGGTGACCAAACCTATCACTCCATCTCAATCTCCTTTTCTCTCCTTCGTTTCTAGGGCTGGCCTTCCACTTTCTCTAGGTGCCTACTTTTTCTTTTGGCTTGCTAGCCTCATGGCCTCTTCTGCATGTTTAGATGTTCTGCATGTTTTCCCATCCCATGAAAAAACACTATGACTTGGGTCTTTTAGATTTGTTTAGTGATGTATTAAAAGGATAAGTAAGAGATTTAAAAATTCCTCATGTCTCTTGACAAATCTAGATTTTGCTCTGGACTGGAAAAATATATATATGGATGTCACAAGTGGAATATTAACTCTTTCTTTTTTAATTACCTCTGTAGGAGCCACAGTTCCTGTGAGAGATAAATTCTAAAACTCCAAAGGGGGAATAGCCCAGTAATGTATTTCAGAAAATATTGCACTTTCTCTACTCATAAGTAAACAATAACAAAAGCTTAGATATTCTACAAGACAACTTCAAAAATGTGGATGAGTTTCCTGGGTGACTCAGTCAGCTAAACATCCAGCCCCTGATCTCAGCTCAGGCTTTGATCTCAGGGTCATGAGTTCAAGCCCCGCTTTGGGCACCATGCTAGGGGTGGAGCCTACTTGGAAAACAAACAAACAAACAAACAAACAAAAACAAAAACTCCAAAACGAAACCCCCCCAAAAAATATGTAAAGAGGAGATTGAACTATTCCAGATGAAAAGAGACAAAAGAGATAATCAGCTGAATGAAATATGTGAAACTAGATTGGAGTCTGAATTGAAGGTAAAGAAAAACAAAAGTAGATATATATAGAAAAATGTTTAGGAACAATTCAAAGAACTTGTAAATGGACTATTTAGTAAATGGTATTATGAACTTAATGCCAATCTTCTTAGGTGTAAAATTGGTGCTGTGATTACATGAAAAAATGCATGCAAGTACTTCGGGGTAAAGTAGCATGATGGCTATGATGTATTTTCCAGTGGTTCAGCACAAACAAAGCAACATGTACATAAACAAACAAGATATACATAAACCATTAGAATATTTTGAAAGGAGTCTTTTTTTCTGAATAGTAATTCTCAAGAGTGGGCTTAAAATATTCAGTAAATAATTTTGTAAACAGATGTGCTGTCATCCAGTCTTTGTAGCCTCATTTATAAAGCACAGGCAGAGTAGACTTAGCATAATTCTTAAAGGCTCTTGAAGGGCTTGGATTTTTGGAATAGCAAATGAGCATTGGCTTCAACTTCAAGTCATCAGCTGTATTAGCCCCTAAAAGAGAGTCAGCCTGTCCTCTGAAATTTTAAAAGCAGGCATCAACTTCTCTTCTCTAGCTGTGCAAGTCCTAGATGGCATCTTCTTCCCGTAGAAGGCTGTTTCATCTACAATGAAATCTGTGTAGCCACTTTCATTAATTATCCTAGCTAGATCTGCATAATTTGCTGCAGCTTCTCCATCAACACTTGCTGCTTCACCTTGCACTCAGATGTCATGAGATGGCTCTTGCCTTAAACCTCATGAACCAAACTCTGCTGGCTTCAGACTTTCCTTCTGCAGCTTCATTAAGCCTTCATAGAATTGAAGTGAGTTAGTTCTTTACTCTGGATGAGGATTTGGCTTAAGGGAATATTGTGGCTGGTTTCATCTTCTATCCAGACTACTCAAACTTTCTCCACAGCAGCAAGAAGGATGTTTTCCTTCTTTTTTTAAAAAATTGATATATAATTAACAAACAGCGTTATATTAGTTTCAGGTGTACAATATGATTCAACTCTATATGTTACTCAGTGCTCATCACAATAAGTGTATTCTTAATTCCCTTTGTCTATGTCACCCCCCCCAATTCACCTCTCTGCTGCCAACCACCAATTCTCTGTATTTCCTTTTTTAATATATTTTTCTTTGTTGATTTATTTTGTTTCTTAAGTTCCACATATGAGTGAAATTATATGGCATTTGTCTTTCTCTGACTTATTTCACTTAGTATTATGCCTTCCAGGCCCATCCATGTTGTTGTGAATGGCAAAATTTCATTTTTTTGTGACTGATTAATATTTCATTGTGTGTGTGTGTGTGTGTGTGTGTGTATTAACATCTTCCTTATGCTTTCATCTAATGATGGACACTTGTGTTGTCTTTATATCTTAGCTATTATAAATAATGCTGCAATAAACATAGGGATGCATATATCTTTTTGAGTTAGTGTTTCCATTTTGTTTGGATAAATATCTAGTAGTAGAATTACTAGATTATATAGTAATTCTATTTTTAATTTTTTGAGGAACCTCCACAGTGTTTTCCAGAATGGCTAACACTAATTTGCATTCCTACTGATAGTGGACAAAGCTTCCTTTTTCTCCACATCCTTGCCAACTCTTGTTATTTGTTTTTTGTTTGTTTGTTGTTGTTTCTTTTTAATTCTAGCCATTCTAACAAGTATAAGATGATAACTCATTATGGTTTTGATTGGCATTTCCCTGATGATGAGTGATGTTGAATATCTTTTCATGTGCCTATTGACCATCTGTATATCTTCTCTGGAAAAATGTCTATTCAGATCCTGTGCCCATTTTTAATTGAATTACTGATATTTTTGGTGTTGAGTTTGATACGTTTTCAATATTTGGATGTTAACCATTGATCAGATATGTCATTTGCAAATATCTTCTTCCATTCAATAGGTTGCCTTTTGCTTTATTGATGATTTTCTTCACCACACAAAAGCTTTTTTAAATTTTGGTATCATCACAATAGTTAACTTGTCCTTTTGATACTTTGCCTGAGGAGACATAGCTAGAAAAATGTTTCTATGGCCAATGTGAAAGAAATCACTGTCTGTGTTTTCTTCTTAGAGTTTTATGGTTTCAGGTCTCATATTTGGTTCTTTCAACAATTTTGATCTTAATTGTATGTATGGCATAAGAAAGTGGTCTGGTTTCTTTCTTTTTTTTCTTTTTCTTTTTCTTTTTCTTTTTCTTTTCTTTTTCTTTTTTTCTTTTTTTTTTTTTTTGCGTGTAGCTGTACTCTTTATCCAGCACCGTTTGTTGAAGAGATTCTTTTCCCCACTGTATATTCTTACCTCCTTTGTCATAGGTTAATTAACCATAGAAACATGGTTTTATTTCTTGGCACTGTTTTGCTTTCTTATCATTCATACATTCACTGGAGTAGCACTTTCAATTTCCCTCAAGAATTTTACTTTTGTGTTCACAACTTGGTAACTGGTGTAAGATACCTGGCTTTGGGCTTATGTCAACTTACGCCTTCCTCACTAAGCTTAATCATTTCTAGCTTTTGATTTAAAGTGAGAGATAGGGCACCTGGGTGGCTCAGTTGGTTAAGCAACTGCCTTCAGCTCAGATCATGATCCCGGAGTCCTGGGATCAAGTCCCACATCAGGCTCCCTGCTCAGCAGGAAGGTCTGCTTCTTCCTTTGACCTCTTGCCTCTCATGCTCTCTCTTTCTCATTATCTCTCTCTCTCTCAAATAAATAAATAAAATCTTAAAAAACACATAGAGGGGCACCTGGGTGCCCCCCATTCCTTTGATGTCACTATTGTAATCATTTTGGGGCACCATGAACCACACCTGTAAGAGTGAACTTAACTGATAAAAGTTGCGTGTGTTCCAACTGCTCCACTAACTAGCTGCTCTCCCATCCCTTTCCCCCTCCTCGGGCCTCCATAGTCACTGAGACACAGCAATATTGAATTTAGGCCAATGAATAAACCTACAGTGATCTCTATGTGGTTTTGTTTTATTTTGTTTTGTTTTGTTTTTAAGATTTTATTTATTGGGGCGCCTGGGTGGCTCAGTTGGTTAAGCGACTGCCTTTGGCTAGGATCATGATCCCGGAGACCTGGGATCGAGTCCCACATCAGGCTCCCTGCTCAGCGGGAAGCCTGCTTCTCCCTCTCTCACTCCCCCTGCTTGTGTTTCCTCTCTGGCTGTGTTTCTCTCTGTCAAACAAATAAAATCTTTAAAAAAAAAAAAGATTTTATTTATTATTGATTTTTTCCTCCACTTTTTCCCATTCCTTTTTTCATCATTGACATAGCAGACAACAAAGAACAAAAGAGGCAAATTCTTGGGGTTTTTCTCTTTTAAGAAGTCTATCCATTTGTTAAAATATTCATACACTACAAAAACACATTTATAGTGAAAAGTAAGTCCCTCCCACCACCCCTGTCCTCCAGCCACCCAGCTTCCCCACTCCAAAGCTCTGCTGCTAGCTCCTTACTTGAAGTGTTCTAGAGATAGGCCACAGATGCATCTTTTCCTCTTCTTGTGCAAAATTGCTAGCACATCAGACATTTTATTGTTCTGCACCTTGCCTTTTTTTTAACCTAAGAATTTGCTTTTAAGATTGTTTATGTCAGTACACAGACAGATGCCTTTTTTAAGTGGTATAACCATGAATCAAATTAATTTAACCAGTCTTCTCTTGAGCTGGTTACATTATTTTGCTATTATAAGCAATCAGCCATTATCTTTGTATGAACTTAATTTTACATGTGTTTGACTCTATATGTAGAATAATATCTGATATGGAATTGCTAAGTCAAAAATATTATGCATTTTTAACTTTTCCAGATATATCCAGATGTCCCCCCCCAAAGTGCTGTCTGCTTAAATTGATACTAACAGAAGCAGTATATGAGAATTTCTCTTCACATCTATTCTCACCAAGCTTATGAATGGCACATTCATAAGCAAAACATTGAATCTTGGTGTAGTTTTAAATTTCATTTATCTTGCTTTGAATGAGACTGGGCATCTTTTTGTATGTTTAAGAGTCACTTATATACCCTTTTTAGGTGAATTCTGTTAGTTATAGTCTTTGCCAGCTTTTGTCATCTGTTGATCTTTTCTAATTGTTTTGTGGGAGCTCTTTACATATTAGGAAAATTAATTCTTGTACTATGAGTTACAACTTTTTCCCCCAGACTGTTGTTCAGAATTTTTATTTTGTTTGTGAAAGTTTTTTCTGGGCATAAACATTTTGTGTTTAATAAAATCTATCAATCTTTACTTTTTTGGATCTGGGGGTTTGTGGGATATTTAAATAAGACTTTCTTATTCTGAGATTTTTTTTAAAAAACTTATCCTCTGCATTTTCCCAATATTTTTGACATGATTTTTTCATATTTAAATCTATAATTCATCTAAAATAATTTTTCTCTAAGATAGTTTCTTTAAGATAGTTATTTAACCTTATTTTATAAAGTGATTGTCTAGATGTTCTGTTTTGTTTTTTTTTTTAAGATTTTATTTATTTGACAGAGAGAAACACAGTGAGAGAGGGAACACAAGCAGAGGGACTGAGAGAGAGAGAAGCAGGCTTCCTGCTTGGCAGTGACTGACGCGGATCAGGATCATGACCTGAGCTGAAGGCAGTCGCTTAACCAACTGAGCCACCCAGTGCCCCTAGATGTTCTGTTAATGAATAATCCATCTTTTCTCTACTAATACTAAGTGCTACATTTTGCAAACACTGTATTTCTGTATTTTTTTGCTCTAGTTTTGGATATTCTATTGTTTCATTAATTTATGTATTTATGCGTCATGTCAGGTTGTGCTAGTTCTTGCTTATAAATTCTTGGCTATGTGTGTTTTCCACATTAATTTAAAAAATTAATTTATTTAGTACAAAGTATCCCATTGGTATTTTTATTGAAACCATCTTAAATTTATAGTTTAATTTAGGGAAAATGCTTTTTTATTTGTTCAAGTCTTCATTTCTGTCCTTCAGTAGCATTTAGGTCTTACAAATTTCTTATTCATTATATGCTTGATATTTTTTACTACTTTCACAAATGAGGTCTTTTCTTTCATCATATTTTTAAAGGCTGCTTATTATGGAAATTTTCTACTCAGCCATTTTGTTGAATTTTATTATTGTTTGTAATAATCTTAGATTGACTCTGTTAAGCTTCCTAGTAAAATAACAATATCATCATCAAATGATAATTATACTTTCCATTTTCCGATTTTTATGTCTTTATTTCTTTTTCTTATCTAATTGAATATCTAATGTCTATAGAACAATTCTAAATAATAATGATGATAAAGGATATCTATTGTTTCTGCATCATCTTACAAAGTAATTTCCTTATCAAAGAATTCATCTTCTCCTAGATTATTATTTTTTTTAAGCTTTATTTATTTACTTGAGAGGGAGAGAGGGAATGAGTGGCGGGAGAGGCAGAGGCAGAGGGAGAAGGAGAAGGGGAATCTCAAGCAGACTCCTCAGTGAAGGCATATCCTGAGGCAGGGTTTGTTTTCACTGCCCTGAGACCACAACCTGAGTGGAAACCAAGAGTCAGATGCTCAACTGACTGAGCCACCCATGTACCCCTTAAATTATTATTTTTAAAATCAAGAATGGATCTAAAATTTTACCAATTTTTAAATTTTCTATGGAGACCATATAATTTTTCTTTTGACATATTTGTGTGAATAATGAATATTGTGTGAATAATATTAATAGCTTTCCTATTATTGAACCATCCTTAAATTCTTGGGGTAAGTCTACTTGGTTGTGGCACATTATTCTTTCAATATTTTTTGGATTCTATTTACTATTTGAGAAGTAAGGATTAATTTTTCCAAGATTGATCTCCAGAAACCTGGCCTCTAAAAGAAGAGCTTCTCTTTCAAGCTACCTGGAAAGTAGCTATAGTACAGTGTATAAGGCATAAATTCTGGTAAACTACAAGGCCCAGATCCTGCCTCCCAATCACCAGGGCTGGCATTTCCCCAAACCTGAATATGCTGATATGGCATATCTTGCTGTTACCTTGTTCCTTCATATAATTCTAGCTGCAAGGCTAGAACTTGAACTTCAATTCTTTTCTCGCCAGAGGAAGGTCTCATGTTTCCCCTTTGAAGTTCATGAACCTTGACAGGTTAGAACTGAAGCCAAGGTTCCACTGCACCATACTGATATGCATTTTGGTCCTGATCACACCAGTCAAGGGGTTGATGCTTATTTAGTAATGTGGCATAATAACGTGACCCCCCAGTCAGCCCAGGAGTCAGGATCCCTCCCTTGGAGGGTCACCTCTGGCTCTGCCAGAGAGCCAGGCAGTACTGTAGAGTGTGAAGGATGACAAAGGACCACACATTCACCACAGCTGCTATCTCAGTGTCTCCAGGACACACTGGTTCAGCAAGGCCATTTGCCCTGTTTGTACAGCTTTGTGTTCCATTTCTCCATTGGTATTCACACGTGAAACAAGCCTGTAGTTTTCTGTTATGTGATAATGTTTGGAAAGTTTCCTTATCAATGTTATGCTATTTGTATAAAAAGAATATGAATGCTCTGAAAACAGATTATATAAGTTTGGGAGAAATATGTGAAGCTGTCCAGATTTGGCGCATTTTAGGGAACAGATGTGCACTAATATGATGTCTTCTATATTAATTGATATTAGTGGATTTCTCAGTTTTGGGGGTTTTCTGATAATTAATACACGTTTATTTTATGCAGTTTTAAAATTAGCTTCATATAATTTAAAAAATTGGGGGTGCCTGACTGGTTCAGTTGGTAGAGTGTTCAACTCTTGTTCTCAGGGTCATGAGTATGAGCCCCACATTGAGTGTAGAAGTCACTTAAATTCTTTTTTTAAATTACTCTATTTGCATTTGCATTTCTCATTTTTCACATTTGTATTTCTCCCCTCAAATGTATTTTTATTTGAGTTTTGCCAATCTAATATGTGGGTCATTTATTGGTATGATTGCTTTCAGTTTTTAATTTATCCTGTTTTTACTTGTAAAAATTCCTTCTTTCTGCTTTCCTAAATTCACTCTGTAGTTTCTTTCATTCTTACACTATATCTTGAATTTGATTATCTTCCATATTCTCTCTTCATTAATCTAAGACTACTGTTTTCTTCTGGGCATTACTTTCATTGTGCCTGATAGGACTGATGCACGTTGCCTTATAAATATTCTGCTATTTTTATTTTTCAGTGACTGAAGAATTAAGACTGTAAAACATACTTAGAGATAGTAGGTTTATTTGTTTTATAGTTTCTACTTTTATTATTAATTTCTCATTTTATTGTATTATGATCAGAAAGTGTTATTTTTACTTTTTAATTTAGAGATATGTATTGAGGTCTTCTTTCTAGCTGGCTAAAGTCCATTTTTATGACTATTACTAAGTCATTTGGAGAAAAAAAGTTATTCTCTGATTTTAGGTTACAGAGTTTGATGCATAGTAATTACTTCATTGTTGTTTAGATCGTGTGTGTGTGTGTGTGTGTGTGTGTGTGTGTGCATTTGTCCTTTTGATCTAAAAGAATGGAGCCTTCTACTATCAGTGAGTACTGCATATTTCTCTAGCATTCCTGTGGGTTTCACTTTGTGAATGTTAGTGCTTTGCTGCACAGTCCATATTCATAACTATTGGGGGATTGCAAATTCAATCATTATAAAGTGTGTTTCTTTGTGAACTCGATGCTCTTACCACTTTAGAGCATATGTGTGTGAGGACATAATTTTATATCACAACTCTTCTGCAATCATACACCAACCAAGAACAAGTAAATACAAGACCTTGATTCTTTTGGATTTATGATAGAAGAACTAAAATTTCTGCTATAAAATAGTGTCCTTCACCAGGTCTCCAAATGTAGCAATACCTTTTTTAAAAAATGTTAATTTGCACATATTTGGACCTCCCTTGACACAACAAACAAAACAAGATAAGAGGGCTTAAAGAGGACATTACTCACTTCATTTTCTTCCTCCCTTCTTCCACTACACCCCTTTTACCTCTCAATTCTCACCCCTTCTACCTTCTTTCTCTTGTCTTCTGACATATCGCTGGAAGAAATATGCTCTTTCTGAGAAAGCTAACCTGGGCTTCTGCTCTCTCACAACTAAGAGCCACTGGAAATGAGGGGCATTGTTGTATTATCACAACTGAATCTACTGATTCTTCAGTGTGAGTTCCCGGAACTGGGTAAGAGCAAAATGCCAAGCTTGAGCTCTTTAATCCCTGCCACTTGACATATTCAACTTTTCACCCTTCAGAGTCTTTCACTTATTTTTTTTTTAACTCTCACTGGTGTCACTCATTCCTATACATACATTTTATAAAGGCAGCAAAATCCAAATCTGACAGGTTATCTTATCTTTCCAGATCAGATGAGCTCAGAGCAATTTCTTGGCCCTGACATGTTAAGCAAAGGCACAAAGCCAACTTTTGAAAGCACAAATGGGGGAAATTTGGAAAAGAAAGGATGATGTGTCATAACTGCTAATATAACTTAGATTAATACATCTTTGGCTTGGGACCTGGTGGTTGAATTTTCTTACATGGCAGGCATGTATCAACATAGGATCTCAGAACCCTTACCTGCACAGGACAGAGAGTGGCCAGGAAGAGCCAGGTACCACTGGCTGATTTTAGTCTTATTTTTACCTTTCTTTTTTGTAGAAAAATGTGAGAACTCACCAGGGCACACAAATATTAGAATAAGAACACAAAAAAATTGTTTGTTCCCATCATGTCAGCTCACTATGGATTTTAAGCAAAATTAGCATTTTGGAGTTGATTATTGGAGTTTATGATTACTTGGCACCTATAGGGAAAGTAACGTAATGTTTTCTAAACCATAAGTAATTGAGGATTGTAGATGTTTTGGTATTTTATATGGGATATTACCTATTACAATTTCTATTTCAGGAATTTTAGCAAGCTATTAAATTAAGAATGGGTGGACATCCAGGTTATTTATTTTAAAAACATGGAAATATTTCAGAGTTATATTATTATGATAACTCATGGAGAATCATAACAGTGTTACCAGGGGAAAAGAGAGAGCAAATATCCTGTTCATTTACTTGAATATAATGACTGAATTTTGGAATTATAAACCTGTAAGCTTGAAATCAATCCCCAGCAATGTTCTAGAACAGATCACTAAATTAATATTGCCAATAGAGATCACCCATAGAAAGAGAAGACCCCATCATCTCTTTTCCTGTTGGGGTTTCACTGAAGAACTTACAGATGGAGACAATGAGTGAGCACCTCACAACAGAATTGTTACAAAACATCAACACTCTCTTTTGATACCTATCAAAGCCCAACCTGAAAGAGAAAGATAGTTGATTCCAAAACTGTTAAATATTTTTGCCTAAATAATATTGATAATGGGTCTTGACAACTAGAAGAGATAACCTATCCTACTACCTAATCCTGTTGCATTTGGGAAATGGCACTCATTTCTTCATTCTTTTGTATGTGGATAGCCGATTTTCCTAACACCATTTAAAAAAAAATTTTTTTTATTGTTACTTAAAATTTTTTTTCCAGTGTTCCAAGATTCATTCCCCATTCCCCACACCCAGTGCTCCATGCAATAGGTGCCCCCAGTACCCACCACCAGGCTCTCCCATCCCCCACCCCCCTCCCTCCAAGTCCCTCAGTTTGTTTCTGTGTCCAAAGTCTCTGTTGTTTAGTTTCTCTCCCTGGATTACCCTACTTCCCATTTACTTTCCTTCTCCCACTGTTCTCCAGGTTACCTCTCATGCAACGCAAGTAAGTGAAACCATGTGATACTTGACTTTCTCTACTTGGCTTATTTTACTCAGCATAATCTCTTCCAGTCCAGTCCATATTGCTACAAAAGTTGGATATTCATCCTTTCTGATGGAGGCATAGTATTCCATTGTATATATGTACCACATCTTCTTTATCCATTCAACTCTTGAAGGGCACCTTGGCTCTTTCCACAGTTTGGCGATTGAGGCCATTGCTGCTATGAACATTGGGGTATATACGGCCCTTCTTTTCACTACATCTGTATCTTTGGGGTAAATACCCAGTAGTGCAATTGCAGGGTCATAGGGTAGCTCTATTTTTAATTTTTTAAGGAATCTCCACACTGTTTTCCAAAGCGGATGCACCAGTTTACATTCCCCCAACATTAACACCATTTGTTAAGGGGACTGTAATTTTCCCATTACGTTGTCTTGACATTCTTGTTGAAGATCACTTGACCATATGTGGAAAAGTTTATTTATGGGTTCTCTTTATTCTATTCCATTGGTCTATATGTCTATCTTTATACCATTACCACACTGCTTTGATTATTGTGGCTTTATAATATGTATTGAAATCAGGAAGTATGATGTCTCTAACTTTGTTCTTTTTCAATATTGTTTGGCTTTTTGGAGTCCCTTGAGCTTCCATATCAATTTTAGGATTTTTTTTTATTCCTACAAAAAAATTATTGGCATTTTATAGGAAATGAACTGAATCTGTAGATTGCTTTTATTTAATGGACATTTTAACAATATAAGTCTTAAGTCTAATTTCAACATATTAAATCTTGCAGTCCATGAACACAGGATGTCTTTTCATTTATTTTGCTTTTCTTTAATTTATTTCAGTGATGTTTGCAGCTTTCAGTATACCAATCTTTAATCTCTGTTGTTAAACATTATTAAGAATTTTATTTTTTGATGTTTTTATAAATGGCATTGTTTTCTTGATTTCCTTGTTAGTGTATAGAAATGTAACTGATTTTTTTTGAACAGGGAAATTTAAAAATCCTTTAACTAGTGAAAGGGGAATTACCTGCTAAGATGAAGAGAGAACTCTAAAGGATATGTGAATAGCATATATAAGGAGTGCCACCATCTATAAGGCTGAGTCACAGTACCCAGGGAAAGGACAAACTTGGATGATATTTCCCCTTCTCCAACAAAGACACAGATTCAGATGTCATTGATAAGGTATGACACAGTCCCACAGATAACAGAGAAATTCACTGACAAATTTCAGGTGGGGCAGAAGACATACAAAGAGATACCAGGAAAACACTATGGAGGGTGGGCATCTCTGGGTCTTCTGCACAACATCGGCAGCTGAGTTGTGAGAGCAAGATAAAATATCACCACTAAGAAGAGAAACCCTTTTCTCCTGCAGTGCCCTCTGCTAACCAAGCAGGGCATTTTTCCAGGAGAAAATATACAAAGACTGCTCCAGTATTGCAAGGCAGGCAAATAATGTATTTGTATTTGAGGGGGTCACAGTGATACATGGCACAGGAGGTGCTGGAGGGATACTTTCATCAGACCTCATAGACCATTACAAGGTTTTTGCTTACTTAGAGCAAGACAGGGAAACTTTAGAGAGTTTTGAGAAAAAAATTGACATGGTTTATTTATACTATTAGTAGGATGATTTTCTTTTACTAGAGTGAAAATGAACTGAAGGAAGACATGTTTGAAAACTCATTGTAATAATGTTGTAAGAAAAATTTAGCATGTTGTTAAAACATTTATGTAATGAAGTTATTCTTATTGGGACTATTATGATATCTTGGCTAATTCTGTCTATCATTACTAATTCTAGGTCTAAATAAGGAATTTAAAGTATTTTGTAAGAAAAATTTTAAAAAATAAACAACCATGAAATACATGCCAACTTTTCTAGTAAGTGATTATAGTGATATTTTGCTATAAACTCAAACTGAACCAAATGACAGGATTGGAAGATGGAAGTGGAATAGGAGGACACAAGATTTGCCTGATGCCATGAATACAAGTAGATTACCATCAAATCATTTTAAATATCCCCAAATTGACCTAAAGACTGGCAGAAGAAACTTCACAATGGAAGGTAGAAAAGAGGCCACATCAAGGAGAAGGTGGGAGATGCAATTTGGTAGAGAAATGGATCATGGCTTCTGTGGTGGAGAAGGAGCTGCAGTTACAGAGAAGAGCATGCTGCAGGAACCAGGGCAGCATCAATACTAACTACCTAGCTTGCTTACGGCAAGCTCCACCTCCATGCTCTAGTAGAACTGTCCTTGCCAGTAATGCTTGTCTCAGTCCCAGCCTGGTAGGTCCCTTCCCTGGAAGATGAGCCCAATCCCCTAATCAACTGTATCTTCCAATTTGGGAGATTTGTTGAGCCTCAGTTATGGTGGTGGTGGCAATAGGTCTCATTTTACAAGCAAATCAGGGCACACTTAGGTAAATTCTCCATATTCAGGCCAGGGCACAAACACTGTCCACAACAGGCATGGAGAGCCTCTGCAGACAAGTGGATTGAAGGATTCACAACAAATTTGCAGAGCACATTCAGTAACATTGGAGAAATGCCCAGAAGTGCCAGGCCTGGGGAACAGGAGACACTACACAGTAGGGCACCACAGGACCTCTTCTTCATAAGGCCATTACCCTCAAGAACAGGAGACATAGCTGACTTTCCTAACACAGAGGAAGAGGTACAGAGACTTAGACAAAATTAAAACACAGAAAAATATATTCCAAATGGAAGTACAAGACAAGGCCATGGCCAGAGATCTAAGGAAAACAGATATAAGTAATATGCCTGATAGAATATTTTAAAAGCAATGGTCATAGGGGTGCCCAGGTGACTCGATCAGTTAAGTGTCTGACTCTTGGTTTTGGCTCAGGTCATGATCTCAGGATCATAAAATTGAGCCCTCCATTGGGCTCCATGCTCAGCAGGGAGTCTGCTTGAGATTCTCTCCCTCTGCTCTTCCCCCCACTTGTGCTCTCTCTCTAAAACAAATAAATAAATCTTAAAAAAAAACAAAGCAATGATCATAAGGATACTCACTGGACTTGAGAAAATGAATAGCAGGCTGAAAGCAGACAAATGAATTAATGACCTAGAGACAGAGAAATTGAAAGTAATCAAGCTGAACAGAAGAGAGAAAAAAGAATTATGCAAAATGAGAATAGACTTAAGGAACTCAGTGACTCTATCAAATAAAATAACAATCACATTATAGGAGTTCCAGAAGAAGAAAAAATGGGGCAAAAAAAATTATTTGAAGAAATAGTAGCTGAAAACTTCCCTACTCTGAGGAAGGAAACAGACATCCAGATCCAGGAGGCACACAGAACTCCTATCAAAATCAACAAAAGAAGGCCAACACCAAGACATATTGTAATTAAGTTGGCAAAATATTGTGATAAAGAAAAAGTCTTAAAGCAGCAAAGCGAAAGAAGACAGTGACAAAAAAGAGAAAAATCCATAAGGCTAGCAGGGGAATTTTCAGCAGAAAGTTTCCTTGCCATAGAGTGGCATGATATATTCAATGTGCTGAGTGGGAAAAATTTGCAACCAACAATATTCTATTCAGCAACGCTATCATTCAGAATAGAAGGAGAGATAAAGAGTTTCCCAGACTAACAAAAAGTGAAAAAGTTCATGCCCACTAAGCTAGCTCTGTAAGAAATCTTTAAATAGACTCTTTGAGTGGAAAGGAGAAATCAAAAGTGACAGTATGAAGTTAGGAGACACAAAAGCAGTGAAAATTAATATTTTTAAGATATTATTTCTTTATTTGACAGAGAGAAACACAGCTAGAGAGGGAACACAAGCAGAGGGACTGAGAGAGGGAGAAGCAGGCTTCCTGCTCAGCGGTGGGACTAGATCCTGGGTCTCCAGGATCATGATCTGAGCCAAAAGCAGTCGCTTAACCAACTGAGCCACCCAGGCGCCCCCAAAATTAATATTTCTGTAAAAATAAATTAAGGAACTCACAAAATAAAAGGACTGACATAAGAGACCATATACCTAAAACATGGGGTAGGAGAGGAGTAAAAAAGTAAGCAACCATCAACTAATATAAACCGCTATATGCACAAGATGTTATATGCAAATCCAATGGTAACCACAAATCAAAATTGACTAATAAATAAGCAAAGAATAAAGAGAAATATTATATATATATATATATATATATATATATCACTAAAGAACACCAGCAAACCATGAAAGAAAGACGAGAAAGGATCAGAGGAAATCTTCAGAAACAACAGCAAAACAAATAATAAAATGACAATTAATGGATATCTTTCAATAATCACTTTGAATATAAATGAACTAAACACATCAATCAAAAAACACACAGTGGCAGAAAGGTTTTTTTTTTTTTAAGGCACATCTATTAAAAAAAAAAAAAAGATTCATTTTAGACCTAAAGACACCTGCAGACTGAAAGTGAGGGAATGTAGAAACGTCTATCATCCAAATGGATGTCAAAAGAAAGCCAGAGTAGAAATACTTATATGGAGGCAGAACAGAGTTTAAAACAAACACTGTAACAAGTGACACAGAAGGACACTATTATATAATATTATATAATAAAGCAGACAATTCAACAAGAAAATATAACAAGAGTAAATATACATTCAATATAAAAGCAACCAAATATATAAAATAATTTATAACAAACATAAAGGAATTAATTAATAATAGTACAATGATATTAGGAACTTTAACACTCCATTTACATCAATGAACAGATCATCTAGACAGAAAATCAACAGGGAAACAAAGACTTTGAAGGACACTGGTCCAGATGAATTTAACTGATACATTCAGAACATTGCATCCTAAAACAGAATACATATTCTTTACAAGTGCACATGGAACATTCTCGAGAATAGATCACATATTAGGCCAAAAATAAGCCTCAACAAATTCAGAAAGATCAAAATTATACCATGTCTTTTTTCTGACCACAACGCTATGAAACTAGAAGTTAACCACAAGGGAAAATCCGTAAAGACCACAAATACGTGAAAGCTAAATAACATGCTACCAAAAAAATGAATGGGTCAACCAGGACATCAAAGAAGAAACAAAAAGCACATGGAAACAAATGAAAATGAAAACACAATGGTCCAAAACTTTTGGGATGAAGCAAAAGCAGATCTAAGAAAGGAGTTTATAGAAATCCAGGCCTACCTCAAGAAACAAGAAAAATCTCAAACAACCTAACTTTACACTGAAAGAAGCTAGAAAAAGAACAAGTAAAACCCAAAACCAGAGAACAAAGGAAATAATAAAGATTAAAGCAGAAATAAATGATATAGAAAGTAGAAGAATAGAACAGATCAGTGAAACCAGGAGCTGGTTCTTTGAAAAAAACAAACAAATGAACAATAAAATTGATAAATCTTTAGCCAGACTTATCAAGAAAAAAGAGGAAGTACTCAAATAAATAAAATCACAAATGGGGGGGGAATAACAACCAAGTGCATAGAGATACAGACAATTATAGGAGAATATTATGAAAAACAACATGTCAATGAATTGGACAACCAAGAAGAAATGGATAAATTCCTATAAACATATAAACTACCAAAACTGAAACAAGGAGAAATAGAAAATTTGAACAGATGATAACCAGAAAAGAAATTGAATCTGTAATAAAAAAACTTCCAACAAACTGAAGTCCAAGATCAGATGACCAATTCTACCAAACATTTAAAGAAAAGTTAAAACCTACTCTTCTTTAAATATTCCAAAAAAAGAAGAGGAAGGAAAACTTCCAAATTCATTCTCTGAGGCCAGTATTACCCTGACCACAAAACCAGATAAAGACACCACAGAGAGAACAGGCCAATAGTCCTGATGAACATAGATGCAAAAATTCTCAACAAGATACTAGTAAACCAAATCCAACAATATATTGAACAAATCATTCACTATGATCAAGTGGGGTTTATTTCTAGATTGCAAGAGTGGTTCAATATTAGCAAATCAATCAACATGATACATCACATCAATAAAAGAAAGGATAAAAACTATATGATCATTCCAGTAGATGCAAAAAAAAATAAAGCATTTTACAAAGAATGACATCCATTTATGATAAAAACCCTCAACAAAGTAGGTTTAGAGGGGAAAATACCTCAACATAATGAAGGCCATATATGAAAAATGCACAGGTAACCTCCTCAAGGGGAAAAAACAGAGCTTTTTCCCTAAGGTCAGGACCAAAACAAGGGTGTCCACTCTCACCACATTTATTCAGCATGGTACTAGAAGTCCTAGCCATAGCAATTAGACAACAAAAAGAAAAAGAAGACATCCAAATCAGTAAAGAAGAAGTAAAAACTCACTATTGGCAGATGACATGATACTATATACAGAAGTGGATAAAGAAGGCCTCCACCAAAGAACTTCTAGAACTGATAAATGAATTCAATGAAGTTGCAGAATACAAAATTAATATATAGAAATCTGTTGCATTTTTGTACACCAATAATGAAACAGCAGAAAGAAAAATTAAGAAAACAATCTCATTTACAGTTGCACCTGATATAATATACCCAGGAATAAACCTAACCAAGGTGGCACCGGGGTGGCTCAGTTGGTTAAGCGACTGCCTTCAGCTCAGGTCATGATCCTGGAGACCTGGGATCAAGCCCCACATCGGGCTCCCTGCTCGGCGGGAAGCCTGTTTTTCCCTCTCTGACTCCCCCTGCTTGTGTTCCCTCTCTAGCTGTGTTTCTCTCTGTCAAATAAATAAAATCTTTAAAAAAAAAAAAAACCTAACCAAAGAGGTGAAAGACCTGTACTCTGAACACTATAAAACACTGATGAAAGAAATTGAGGA
This sequence comes from Spilogale gracilis, assembly GCA_004023965.1. Classification (NCBI taxonomy): domain Eukaryota; kingdom Metazoa; phylum Chordata; class Mammalia; order Carnivora; family Mephitidae; genus Spilogale; species Spilogale gracilis. The sequence continues at coordinate 107,023 of PITA01001821.1, forward strand.
CAACACAAAGAATTAGGACACTCCCTGCTTATGGATTGGAAGACAGTGGGAGAAGGAAAGTAAATGGGAAGGAGGGTAATCCAGGGAAAGAAACAAAACAACAGAGACTTTGGACACCCAAACAAACTGAGGGACTTGGAGGGAGGGGGATGGAGGGATGGGAGAGCCTGGTGGTGGGTACTGGGGGCACCTATTGCGTGGAGCACTGGGTGTAGGGAATGGGGAATGAATCTTGGAACACTGGAAAAAAAATTTAAGTAACAATTAAAAAAATGCTATATAAAAAAAAGAAAAATATTGTTAAAATATCCATACTACCCAAAGTTATCTCACATTTAATGCAATTCCTATCAAAAAAAGCAGCAGCATTTGTTAGAGAATTAGAACAAACAATCCTAAAATTTGTATGGAACCACAAAAGACCCTGAATAGCCAAAGCAATCTTGAAAAAGAGAAACAAAGCTAGAGGCATCACAATTCCATACCTCCGGTTATATTACAAAGTTTTAGTAACCAAAACATATGGTACTGGCACAAAAATAGACAGATAGGTCAATGGAACAGCATAGAAAGCCCAGAAATAATCCTACAACTATATGGTCAATTAATCAACAAAGCAAAAAACAATATCCTATGGGAAAGACAATCTTTTCAACAAGTGGTGTTGGGGAAACTGGACAGCAACATGCAGAAAAAAGAAACTGGAACATTTTACCACACTATACACAAAAATAAATTCAAGATGTATTAAAGACCTCAATATGAGACCAGAAACCATAAAAATTCTAGATGAGAACACAGGCAGTAACTTCTTTTACATTGGCTATAGCAACTTCTTTCTAGATGGGTCTCCTGAAGTGAGGAAAACAAAAGCAAAAATAAACTATTGGGACCTCATCAAAATAAAAAGCTTTTGCACAGCAAAGGAAACAGTCAACAAAAACTAAAAGGCAACATACAAAATGGGAGAAGATATTTGCAAATGACATATCCTTTAAAGTGTTAGTATCCAAAACGTATTAAGACAATAAGCAAATAATCCAGTTAAAAGATGGGCAGAAGACATGAATAGAGATTTCTATACAGAAGACATACATAGAGCCAAAGACACATGAAAAGATGTTCATTATCACTTACCATCAGGGAAATGTAAATCAAAACTACAATGAGATACCACATCACACCTGTCAGGGTGGCTAAAATCAACAACACATGAAACAACAGGTTTGGGAAGGATGTGGAGAAAAAGGAACTCCCGTGTACTGTTGGTGGGAATGCAAACTGTGCAGCCACTGTGGGAAAGAGTATGGAGGTTATTACAAAGTTAGAAAAAGTAGAACTACCTTATGATCTAGCAATTGTACTACTAGGTATTTACCCAAGGAATACAAAAACAGCAATCTAAAGGGATACATGCATCCTTATGTTTATAGCAGTGTTATTTACAATAGCCAAATTATGAAAGCAGCCCAAGTGTCAATTAATGAATGGATGAAAAAGATTGGTATATATACACAATGGATTATTCAGTCATGAAAAAGAATGAAATCTTGCCATTTGCAGTAACATGGATGGAGCTAGAGACATGTCAGTCAGAGAAAAACAAATAGCATAGATTTCACTCAGATGTGGAATTAAGGAAACAAGAGAAACCAACAAATGGGGAGAGAGAGAGAGAGATATCAAGAAATAGACTCAACTCTAGAACACAAACGGATGGTCACCAGAGGGGAGGTGGGTGGGGGGATGGGTGAAATAGATGAGGATTAAGAAGAGCACTTGTGATGAGTACTGGGTGATGTATGGAATTGTTGAATCCCTATATTGTACACCTGAACCTAACATAACACTGCATGTTAACTAACTGGAATTAAAATTAAAACTTAAAAAACACATTTACTAAAATGAAAACTAAATGGAACCAAGTGAAACATGTTACTGAGAGCTTTGATTTTTTTTTTTTTTTTTGGCTAACTGACCCCTTAATATAATTATTTTGATTAATAACAAATTCTCATAGTTTTCAAAATCAAGACATGAAAATATTTAGCAACAAAAGAAAAATAAGTGGATGATATCAAACCAAAGAAATCTACACAACAAAAGAAGCAGTCAACAAAATAAAAAGGCAACCTATGGAATAGAAGAAAATATTTGCAAACCACATATCTGATAAAGGGTTAATATCCAAAAACTATAAGGAACTCATGTAACTGAAAAGCAATAAAACAAGAAATTTAATTAAAAACTGGCAAAGGATGGGGCACCTGGATGGCTCAGTTGGTTAAGTAGCTGCTTCAGCTCAGGTCATGATCCCAGGGTCCTGGGATCGAGCCCCATATTGGGCACCCTGCTCAACAGAGAGCCTGCTTCTCCCTCTCTCTCTGCCTGCTGCTCTGCCTACTTGTACTCTCTCTTTGTCAAAAAAATAAAAATCTTTAAAAAAAGTTATAACAAAGAAAATATATAATCAAATGAAAGCTCTATTCCTATGCCCATAGTATTTCAGTTTGTTTAAAAAAAACTGGGCAAAGGTCCTGGATAGATATTTTTTCCAAAGATGATATTTAGATGTACCAACTGGTACATGAAAAAGTGTTCAACAACACTAATAATCAGGGAAATACAACTCAAAGCCACAATGAAATAACATCTCACAACTGTTAGAATAGCTATGCTCCAAAAGACAAGAGATAACAAATGCTGGCAAGGATGTGGAGAAAAGGGAACCCTGTGCACTGTTGGTGGGAATGTAAATTGGTATAGTTACTGTAGAAAACAGTATGGAGGTCCCTCAAAAAAATTGAAAATATAATTTTCATATGATCCAACAATCTCACTCTGGGCGTATATCTGAAGGGAAAGACACCATCTTGAAGAGATACCTGCATGCACATGCTCATTGCAGCATTATTTATAATAGTCACAAATTGGAAACAACCTAGGTGTCCACTGATAAATGAATGGTAAGAAGTGGTAAAAAAAAATGTAAAAAACGTCTAGGAAATTTACACACACACACACACACACCACAAACACACACAATGGTATATTTTTCAGCCATTAAAAAAATCCTGTAATTTGTGACCATATGGACAAACATTGAGGGCATTATATATTATTCCTAGACAGAGAAAGACAAATACTGTATGATCTCACTCATAAGTGGAACCTAAAAAACGAAACACTTAGAAACCAAAAACAGATTGGCAGCTGCCAGAGGTAGGGAAGGGGCTGTGGTGTGGAAGAATGGGTGAGAGAGCTCAAAGGGTACAAAATTCCAGCTGTAAGATGAATACATTCTGGGGTGTAATGTACAGCATCATAACTATAATGAAAATACTGTGTTGTATACTTGAATGTTGCCAAGAGTAGATTTTAAAATTACTCACCACATATACAACAAAAAATTTTAACTATGGGAGGGGGAAGATGTGGTAAGTAACCTTATTGTGGTAATCATTTCAGAATATATACATATTTCAATGTATATCTTAGACTTCCACAGTGTTATATGTCAAATTATATCTTGATAAACCTGGAAGAAAATAAAAAGAAATCAAAAGATATGTAGTAAAAAGTCTTCCGCTTAACGATTTTTTTACTACCCATCCCATTCCCATAAAGCTTTTAAGTTTCTTGTGCATCTTTACAGAGTTCTTAATTATAAACATTAGCAAACACAAATATATATTCTTCTTTCTCCTTCTATTCCTACACAAGAGGGACATACTATGCATTCAGCTTTTTCACCTGTTCTTTCTGTTAAATTAACATACAATGTATTATTTGTTTCAGGGGTACAGGTCTGTGATTCATCAGTCTTTCACAATTCACAGCATTCCTCATAGCACATTCCCTCCCCAGTGTCCATCACCCAGTCATGCTATCCTTCCCATTCCCCTCCCCTCCAATAACCCTCAGTTCTCTTATGGTTTGTCTTCCTCTCTGGTTTCATCTTGTTTCATTTTTTCCTCCCTTCCCCTATGATCCTCTGTCTTGTTTCTCAAAGTCCTCATATCAGTGAGATCATATGATAATTGTCTTTCCCTGATTGATTTTGCTTAGCATAATACTCTCTAGTTCTGTCCATGTCGTTGCAAATGGCAAAAATATCATTTTTGATGGCTGCATAATATTTCTCTGTGTGTCTATATATCCATATATATCCATAAAACATATATATATATAAAACATGTCTTCTTCATCCATTCATCTGTCAATGGACATCGAGGCACTTTCCATAGTTTGGCTATTGTGGACATTGCTGCTATAAACATTGGGGTGCACATGCCCCTTCAGATCACTACATTTGTATCTTTAGGGTAAATATGCAGTAGTGCAATCGCTGGGTTCACTTATTCTTTCACAAAATTATGAATCTGGAGATTTTTCCATATCATTATATAGAGAACATCCTTATTTTTTTCAAATAACTGCATGTTCCATATTTTATTTAAATAGTCTCATTAGAAAACAGTCCCATTAGTTAATGGAAATTTGGGGTGTTTCCAATTTTTTGTTATTATAAACAATGCTGCAATGGAAAACCTCGTGAATATGTCATTTTGCACATGTGCAAATATATCTGTAGGATAAAATTAGATAAAATTAATGGGTTAAAGAGTAATATACATTTATAATTTTGATAGGTATTTCCATATATCTCATCACTGGGTCTATAGCAATTTACACTCCCATCAGCAAGGTATAGGAGGGCCTGTTTCCCTACAGTTTCACCAATGGGAAGTATTAACAATTTTTGGATTTTTGCCAATGTGATTGATTAAAATAAGACATCTCAATAGATTCTAATTTCCATGTCTCTTATACCTAGTGCAGTGAGCATCTTTTCATATTTATAAGAGAAATTCTTTTTCCTTTTCTGTGGATTGTCTGTTCCTATCCTTTGCCCATTTTTCTACTGGATTTGTTGGTCTTGGCTCTGTGTTTTTAACACAACTGAGAAATGTTAAGCACTATAAATTATTTTGGGTCTAAAAAATATCATTGCATTTTTTAATGTTGTAAAACTTACAATAAGCCTGTCATTTAAACACTAGTAAATATGTCTTATTACACTACAAAATAGTTTCTTTGTTCAGAGGCTGAAATTAGAAATTTCAAACATGGCTCATATGGATGTGTGTGCATATAATGATGCCCTTCTTATAAAGTCACATAAGGCCATAAAACCTTACTCCAAAAAGGGAAACCAAACTCAAATGAGGTCTCTGGAATACAGCTATTCTGAGGCTTAAAAATAAGGTCTCAGATTAGTCTAAGCATTGCTCACACTGAAAGGGATAACATTTCTAATTATTTTAAGCCCATGTGTTGAACAGTTTCCAGTCTAAATCATTAATATCAAACCAGATTCCTGCATCAGCTATTTGGATGGTGTACAGTGCATTATATCTATATTAAACTCCATTTTATTAATAATTTTTAAACACATAATAGACATCATGAAATAAAATGCTAGAGCTGTCATCTTGTCTAATCCCTTCATTTTACATGGGCCATTAAAATGAGTTTTAATTTTTATCCCTCCCTCTGTTTTTTTTCACTTTTTAAGTGCTTTCAGCGCTTATCTTCATATCTGGTTATAAGATAAGTCCACCCAATTTTGTGTTGCATGTTGCTATACAAACCTAAGTATACACAGTCTTTCTTGCCTAGCTCTTGGCTACTCCAAATTTTAATTATCATTAGAAAAAATTCTCCAAGATGTTAAAGTTCTATTTTTTCAAGTTGATAAGATTCAATTCTCCCATGAGCCAATTAAGGATTTTTGATTATAAGTCCTTTACAGTTCCCAAAGTCACAACCATCTGTGATTTTGTGGAGAGAATAGGAAGGTGGGATGATGGATTCCTCCATTTTCCCCAAGGAAAGGGCTGCCCTGCTTTGGGGCAAAGTTAATATTTCTGCATAGCTTTGTTATGTTCTATTTCCTGAGGTCATAACAGTCTGGGTTCCAATTACATTCCTAGAATAATGAGCCTATTACAGTAAATGAACATTTTCAAGTGCAACTGAATAACAATCTAGTGAATGTTCCGGCACCTAATAATTTTCCTGTTGGCAGAAAGAAGTAGGCAATTGGGTGACAGGAAGCAGTCTGTGAAACATGATAGAAAAAGGGGGATGAGAGTTTAAGATGGCTCTAACATCCCTCATGGCCTCTATTTAATCAAGGTTGCCAAGAGATAAAGACGATGGGTCCTTTTGGCAAATGTAGAGGTTCAAACTGTCTCAGGGTTGGCTCTAACCTGACCCCAGAAGTCACCTGATCTAAGTTTGTCTTCTTTCTCCTTTTTTAAGTTATAATTGATATCAAATGAAAACTCTGTATCCTGACTTTTTTGGATTAAAGCTACCGCTAAGAATGGGGTTGAATTAAGTGGCCCACATTGAGAGAGCAAGTTTTAGGAATAGGTATTTTTTAAAATGTCAAAAGTGTTTTATGTAAACATACTATTTTTTTTTACTTCATACTATTTTCATGTAGTTTTTATCAAGGCAACTTCATGACCAGAGTGCACATGGCAGGTGTTCCCATTAAAAAATCAGGGAGAAAACTCCAGGAACCAGTCTGGTAGGAAGTCCGGATGGAGGAATCCTTTCAGTAGAATATAAAATAATGCTCTAGTGCCTCCTGGGTGGTTCAGTCATTAAGCATCTGCCTTCCACTTGGGTCATGATCTTGGAGTCCCAGGATCAAGCCCTGCATCAGCCTCCCTGCTTCTCCCTCTTTCACGCCCCCTGCTTGTGTTCCCTTTCTAGCTATGTATCTCTCTGTCAAATAAATAAGCAAAATCTTTTAAAAAATAAAAATAAAAGAATGCCCCAAACCAAGGACGGAAAAGAGGAACAGTATGAAAAAGACATTATTATCTACAAGTATGCCTTTTTTTAATCAAACAAGTGCTAACCATAAATTTTCACATATTGGAAAGAACAATGTCTCAAAGTGGGAGTTGGTGTCCATTTCTGAACCCACAATTTCCATATGAATTTGGACCAATTTCCTATCTTTTCTGCGTCTTTGTAGACTGCCAAGTTCAAGGCCATTTGCAAATAGCGTATTGGAGGTTGGATGTGCTACTGTTGTTAGAGTAGATTCTACTGATCTGGTGGATGTGCTCCTTTCTATTTCTATTAGAAACAAGTCTCAGAGGCATTTTTTATGTGAAATAGGCAATAACAGTCTTTATAATTTTTTCCCAGCACTATCCAAGCCCTCAATGTCAGTCGTCCATCTCTGTATGTCTGGATCACTAGACATTTTACAAGATGTTACATTAACTCATTAAATTGATGACATTAAACTGATTGAACAGGAAAAATGAACAGTGACTAGTATTTTGGAGGTGTTGGTAAGATACATGTATTTCCAAAGATGTGGAATAAATCATACCAAATTCAGAGGGATCCTATTTGAGTAAGGTTTTTAGGAATCCAGTGGTCAAGATGGTGTTCATATATCCCCTCCAAAGTAGCAGATAAAGTGCTATATTCTTGCATCCATACATCAAGTAAGGAAGCAGATTGCCTAGTCAGCCTCTTTGGGTTCTTCTGGCCACATTACACACCTAAGATGTGCTTTGGCCACGTGTATCAGCTGACATGGAAGGCTGTAAACATTAAGTAAAGCCTGGATTAGGAAAGGACTCTATGGTGAGTCATGGTGCAATCAGTTCTGCCATTGGGACCATGCAATATGGTAACTCTATGATGTCACTGGTGCTTGTAGGGCTGAATGCTGTATAACTTTGTGTTAAATCTCAGTGGGGAAATCAGAATGTCATTGCTGGCATCCTGGAACAGCACAAAGTTGTACATTTTTTGAGAAAAAAAAGTTGCCTCTCTCACTGTCTCTCCCTCTGTCAGATAAATAAATAAAATATTTTTTAAAAAGTAGACAAATGATTCAATCAATGCAGATCAACTAACCTTCCTTATTGGCTTCTTTAAAGTTGGTGCAATGGCCACAGGAGACTTAAGGGTTTAAATTCTCACCTAACAATGCCACTTAATGAAAGAGCTTCTAGGGGCACCTGGGTGGCTCAGTTGGTTGAGCGATTGCCCAGGTCATGATCCTGGAGACCTGGGATCGAGTCCCACATCGGGCTTCCTGCTCAGTGGGAAGCCTGCTTCTCCCTCTCTCACTCCCCCTGCTTGTGTTCCCTCTCTGGCTGTGTTTCTCTCTGTCAAATAAATAAATCTTTTTTAAAAAAAAAAGTAGCTGAAATTTAAAAGAAGGAAAGAAAGAAAGAAAGAAAGAAAGAAAGAAAGAAAGAAAGAAAGAAAGAAAGAAAGAAAGGGCTTCTAAAGCCATATTAACCCAGCCTTGCTATTCAGTGGCTCTTTGCCTTTAGGTGTGTTGTTTAACCCCTCTATGCTTAGTTCCTTTATATGAAAACTAGGTGAACCAGCCAAGTTGCAATCGTGAGGTAGAAAGTATACAAGGTATCTGAAAGTTGGAATTTAAAATAAAGGATCTTTTGCTTGGTATAAAGGTAACTATGTAACTTTCAAGCTAAAAAGAGAACAACAAGATATTGTGGGGAGAATAATTTCAAGAAGCATCTACTACCCCAGAATTAAGGTAATAAAAGGCAAAGTATCGATTCATTAACTTTAGAAGTTGGAAGGAAGGGTTCTGTGTTAGTCTGCAAGGACCGCCATGACAGAACACGGCAAAGTGGGCGACTTAGACAATGGAGATTTACTTTGCCTCAGGTCTGGAGTCTGGAAGTCCAAGATCAAGGTGTCAGTAGGGTTTGTCCTTTCTGAGGGCTACAAGAGAAACTCTGTTCCAGAACTTTCCCCTAGCTTCTGGTGATATGCTGACAATCTTTGGTATTCCCTGGCTTGTAGACATATCACCACAATATATGCCTTCACCTTCACTTGGTGTTCTGTCTGTGTACATGTTTGTGTTCAAGTTTCCTCTGTTTATAAGGACATGAGTCATATTGGATTAGGACCCATCTTAATGATCTCATCTTAACTAATTACCTCCACAATGACCCTATTTCTAAATTAAGTGACATTCTGAAGTACTGGGAGGAGGTCAGACTTCAACATATGACTTTTTTGGGGGAGACAAAATCTAACCCATAACAGGTCCTACAGAGTCAAATCAGACCTCTGAGGAGGATGTGCTACTTGGTAGTTCTAGTATGTTCGAGGTCAGGGGAGAGGTCCATTGGTCTGGACACCAACCTCTGAGGAGGTAACACTATTGGGCTGATGCCAGTGGCTCAGAAGGGATGCAGTAATGCTGATCTAAATGTCAGAAAAACTTTAAATTTGATTCATCCACTGCTTTAAGAGAAACATTAACTCCTGGAATGAAAAAATGCTGTTGGAGTGACCCCTAAAGGAACTGTAAGCAGACAGGAAACCACCAAGAAGGAGCAAATTGTTCTTCCTGTTCTATCCTTCCTGTCTCTTGCTCCAGTGTGCAAAGCTCAACATGGAATGAGCTGGAAAAGCAGACATGTGGTTTTGGAGCCTCTGCCCCAGCATCACAGTGCAGAGGATAGAAGAAGGAGAGCTCAGTGGTGAGATCCAATAACAAAACTTAACTCGTTGTTCACTCACCATCCAGACACAACCCTCTACTATTTGAACTTCCATACCATATCAAAACACCTCCGTGTTTCCACCTAAGATCAACTATCCTTGGAACAAAGATGTACTTATCCTCACCCCAAAACGGAAAAAAAAAAACAAACAAACAAAAAACAAAAAACCAAACAAACCAGTCATTGCATTCTATCTTTTGGAGTTAGGCATGCTGTCCATCTCTAGGCTATGTGAATTATTCCTCAAACTCAGCAACAATCTCATGTGAGTGTTTTCTCACTTAAAGACTAGACTAAACTTTCCTTACATCAAAACTTGTATTAAAAATAAGTGGCGGCAGAGTCAAGAAGAATAAAAAATTGGAATATACACACACATTTTGTATGAATATACTAAAAGATATGTGTAGCTTTTACCATCCATGTTTTGTACCTAATCATGAAACCATAGTTGCTATATTTCTAAGCACCTACCTTGATACATAATTAACATATGATAAAATGTGTCCATTTAAAGTGTACAGTTCAGTGGCTTTATATTCACAGAGTTGTGTATATTCACAGAATTGTGTAACCATCACTGCAAATATTTTAATCGCTCCCTCAAAAAAAAAAACCTGTACCCCTGAGCAGTCACTCCCCATTCACCCTTCTCCTGGTCTTTGGCAACCACTAGTCTACTTTCTGTCTTTATAGATTTGCCTATTTTGGAAGTTTGTATTTCACATTAATGAAATAATACAATATGTGGTCTTTTGTGGCTAGATTTTTTCACCTAGCTTAATGTTTTAAGGTTCTTGATTTTTTTTTCAATAGTTGATATTTATAATAGCTTAATAACTGGCACAATGTGTAACAGTAATACTTATTCTGTAGAGTTGTTATAATAATTACACATAAAATTCTTAAAATAATGCTTGACAGAGGTGGCACTTAATAAATTAAGCCCATTGTTGGTTGCTTCATTTGATGCAGAAATATTTATGGAGATAAAAAACATTATATGCCAGCTTTATTGAAAAACCATCAAAAAATTTTAAAATTTTCAAAAGAGAAAGTAGTGATTATCAATATACTTGGGATGAATTGAAATTTTCCCTTTGTCTCTTCTGGATGGGCCCCATGTTTCATGATGTACTGTCTAGTTCAGCCACAGCATAAGGTCAACAGGCTGCTATTATACTCAATGTTCTTCTGAAATGTAGGAAAACACTTCGAGTTATTGCATTCTTTTTTTTTTCTGAGTTATTGTCTTCTTATATTTCACTTCAAAACTCAAGTCCCTTAAATGTATTCTATATATTGGAACTAAAATGTGCATTATATGTGTGTTTTATGGGTTTTTTTTCTCCCAAATAACCTGACTGGCTGCCCAAGTCTTTGTAATATTATTATTAGAGAGTTGAAGGTGGTGATCAAAATACTTTCATGGAGAAGGGAATTAGGCTAAAATTCATCTAAATCTCCCTGCCTTTCATACTCCTGTTGCTCTATTGTTAACTTGGGGACATGTGGGAGGATTCCTCATTTCCCATACAAGAATTCCCAGCCCTTTATAGGGGCTCCCCGAAGACTCAGTCAAGTAGAACACTTAAGGCGAGGATAATAGCTGTGGGGTATTCAGGATAGCAACTAACCTTCTTCAAGTGGGACTGAGATGAGCTCAGACCTGAGGCAAAGCCAAGACCATTCTGAAGCCAGCATCCTTGTTAAGCTTTTGATGGATGAGCTGTGGCTGGAGAAGTGAGACTGAACTCCCATGTCCCACGCTGTGATGATGGCTCTGTGTGGACTAGGTACAGCATGACTCTTACCTGTCCCACAAATGCAGTCGGGTGTCTGGACTCCTGAGTCTTGCTTTTTGGAAAGCAAGGGCACCCAGGAAGAAATGTGGCAGCCTCAGACATGTGGGAAGAAACAAAACTAGTTTCCCTAGTAACCATTTCCTTTATTGTATCTCAGCAGTGAAGACTTAAGGACAGTTCTCTTTGTATATAGTTTTATCTTTAAAATTCTTTCAATAAATGCTTTAACTTAATATTGTCTGAAATGCCTCTCTTTAATGTAAAAACTATTTAGATTTAGTATAGGGAGTTTATTTCATTTTTATGAAAACACTATTCTTGGGTATTTAAAAGAATTAAATTGGGGAATTATTGTTTATTGAGTACAGAGTTCCAGTTTGGGAAGATGAATAAATTTGTGGAGATGAATGGCGGTGATGATTGAACAATAATGTGAATGTACTCAATGCCATTGGACTGTACTTAAAATGGCTAAAAGAATGAGTTTTATGTTATGTATAGTTTAGAGTGTTTTTCTTTAAGAAGTAAATAAGGGCATTGAGTCAGACCTGAGAACAAGTGACTGCTCAATTTGCTAAATTACTTAACACTTTTAATACAAAACAGAACAGAATGAAACAGAAAACCCAGAAATAAACCCACAACTCTATGGTCAACTGATCTTTGACAAAGCAGAAAAGACTATTCAATGGGAAAAACTCTGTTCAACAAATGGTGTTGGGAAAACAGGATAGCAAAATGCAAATGAGAGAAACTGGACCACTTTCTTACACTAGGAACAAAAATAAATTCAAAATGGATGAAAGACTTAATGTGAAACAGGAAACCATCAAAATCCTAGAGAATGCAGGCAATAATCTCTTTGACATCAGCTATAACACCTCCTACTAGACGTTTCCAGAGGTAAGGTAACAAAGGCAAAAATGAACTATTGGGACCTCATCAAAATAAAAGGTTTCTGCACAACAAAAAAACTATCAACAGAACTAAGATGCAACCTACAGAATGAGAAAAGATATTTGCAATTACATATAATAAAGAGTTAGTGTCCAAAATCTATAAAGAACTTATAAAACTCAACACTCTCCAAATAAATATTCTAGTTAAAAAAGGACAGAAGGCATGAAAAGACATTTCTTCAAAGATGACATCCAGATGGCCAACAGACACATGAAAAGATGCTCAATATCACTGATCATCAGGGAAATACAAATTAAAATTACAATGAGATAACATCTCACACCTGTCAGAATGACTAAAATAACAACACAAGAAACAACAGAGAATGTAGAGAAAGTGAAACTCTTTTGCACTGTTGGTGTGAATGTAAATTGGTGTGGCCACTGTGGAAAACAGTACAGATGTTACTGCCTACTAGGTATTTACCCAAATAGTATGAAAACACTAATTCAAAGGGATACATATACCACAATGTTTATAGCAGTGATATTTATAATAGCCAATATATGGAAACAGCCCAAGTGTCCATCAGTTGATGAATGGATAAAGAAGATGTATATATATACTGGAATATTACTCAGCGATCAAGAAGAACGAACTCTTGCTATTTGCAATGATGTGGATGGAGCTAGAGAGGATTATGCTAAGTGAAATAAGTCAGTCAGAGAAAAATAAGTACCATATGATTTCACCCATATGTGGAATTTAAGAAACAAAACAAATAAGCAAAGGGGAAAAAGAGAAAGAGAGAGGGAAACACACCAAAAGACTCTTAACTACAGAGGACAAACTGATGGTTACTAGAGGGGAGGTGGGTGGGGGATGGGTGAAATACTTGATGGGGATGAAAGAGGGCACTTGTTAATTGAGCACCAGGTGTTGTATGAAAGTGTTGAATCCCAATATTACACACCTGAAAGTAATATTACACTGTATGTTAACTAAAATAAATAAACAAATAAACCAAAAAATAAGTCAATAATTAAGTAAGGGCATTGAGTCAGACTGGGCAAAAAAGATTACTCCCTTTACTAAATTATTTACTCCTTCAAAGACCATTTCCTCATTTGTAAAATGAAATATTTCTTTCTTTATCAGATTGTTGCCAGGCTTAAATGAGAAATATACATGCACAGTAATAAAAACAGTCTCTGGCACACAGGTAAACTCAAGCTTACTACAGAGGAGCCACCTGGCCATACTCCTAGCTTATGTCGGTCTCTCCCTCTGGGCACTTGCTTCCATATCCTCTTGCTTACTCAAGGTCATCACTCCAACACTGAGCCTCTCTTTCTGGCATCGTCATGTTTTCCTGCTTTACTGGATCATTCATATCAGTGTACAACCATGCCTTTATTTCTTCTAACAGCAGCAATGACAAAAACATTCTCCAGAAGACTCCATTTCTTCTATCAGCTACTGTTCTATTTTTCTTCTCCCTTTGGCAAGAACACCTCTCAGAAATGTTGCCTGCACATGCTGTTTCTACTTCTCCCCTCATTGCCTCTTATGCATCTCTGGTTGGGCTTTTGCTGCCATGGAACATGCTCTTGTAATGGTCACCAATGATGTCCATGTTATTAACTCCAAGGAGAATTCCTGTCCCTCTTAACTAATTCTTCCCATGACCCAGCTGATGACTTCCTCCTCTTTGACACACTTTCTGCCTTAGCCAGGACGTCTCAGGCTCCTCCTCCATTAGCTGGCCAGTAGATTTCCATCTCCTTTATAGGTTCTCCTTTCCTTTGGAATTCTCAATGGTGGCACAGCATTCTGAGGTTTGTCTGTGGTCCTCTTGTATATTTACATTCACCCTGGGTGATCTAATGAATTAGGCCCCGTCTGTATGCTGGCAATTCCTAAGCATCTAACTCCAGCCCAGCTCTCTCCCCTAACTACAGACTCCTACATCTAGCACCTCCACCTGAATTTCTGGTAGGATAGATCACATTTAGTACATCAGGAGCTGAACTCCACAGGGAGTCTTCTTCCCCATCTTCTTAACTGGCAACCCTAACCTTTCAGATGTTAGTGTCAAAAAACTGAGGTGTTTTTCTTTCCTCTCCTAATCGACATACTCTTATAAGAAATCATTATGACTCTGTCTATCCTTCAAAATATAACCAGAATCTGACCACTTCTCACTATTTTGAGCTGTCACCAATTGCTTTCTTCCCTAGACCCTACAATTGGACACCTCCAGGTGTCCCTGATGTCACCACCGTCCCCATAGTCTATAACCATTACTGTGGCCACAGCCATCTTTTCAAGATGCAACTCATATCAGACCACTTCTCTGCTTAAATTTTGTTCCCAGTCCTTGTGAAAAGCTTCAAGGCCCAGATATGATCTGCCTCCACCCAAGTACCTCTCCTACCTACCTCTTCTTTTCTGTGCTGAACTTACCAGGACCAGTGTGTTTCCTCCTCTCGACTTCCCAGACATACTCAATCCTCAGAGCCTCTGCCTGGAATGCTCTTCCAACCACAGTCCATGTCACTAATACTTCTATCTCCAGAGTTTTGATCAAATGTCATCTTCTTGAAGAGATGTGCTTCACCTATTCTATACACAGTCTTTAAATAAAATTGGCTTACCTTCAGGTATTCTAGTTATTATTTGCAGTCTGCCTTGCTCCCATTAGAGTGTAAGCTCCTTGGTTGCAACGATACTTGGGGGTACCTGGGTGGCTCAGTTGGTTAAGCAACTGCCTTCAGCTCAGGTCATGATCCCAGAGACCCAGGATCGAGCCCCGCATCAGGCTCCCTGCTAGGCAGGGAGCCTGCTTCCCGCTCTCTCACTCTCTCTCTCTGTGTTCCCTCTCTGGCTGTGTTTCTCTCTACTAAATAAATAAATAAAATCTTTGGGCATCCGGTTGGCTCAGTGGGTTAAAGTCTCTGTTTTCAGCGCAGGTCCTGGGATCGAGGCCCATGTCAGGCTCTCTGCTCAGTAGGGAGCCTGCTTCCTCCTTTCTCTCTGCCTGCCTCTCTGCCTACTTGTGATCTCTCTGTCAAATAAATAAAATCTTAAAAAAAATGATTTAAAAAAAAAAAGAATTCTTGTCAGTTTTTTTTTGTGCAGAAACAGGATCTGGCCCATAGAGAGGGCTCCAAAAATAGTTTTTGGTCTCTGGTAATCTTTATGTATCCCCTCATTTTGTGGTATTTTATATAATTTATATATATATATATATATATATATATATATATATATATAATATGTGTTTATATTTCTATAAACAAAGTCTTTATCTTTAATAATTTAATGTGCACATAATATTTTATATCAAGAGTCAACCAACTTTTTGTGCGAAGGGCCAGATAGCAAATATTTTAGGTTTTGGAGGTCACATTCTGTCTCTTAGCTAATGAGCTATTTAAAAACATGTATAGATTCATATATTATGGTTAATATAATTATTACTCCATCATCAGACATATGAACTATTTGCTGTTTTTCACTGTTACAAATTTATGGTTCACACTTAATTAACTTTTGTCTGTTACACTTACTTCACATTTTTTTATTTCATTGTTTTCTTTATTACTTTACCTTTTTCTTTATTATTTCTTTAACTGATTAAGAAGTAAAAGAATTATTTCTATAACATAGCATAAATTATTTGGCCTTTTAAAATTCTATTCTTAATATTTTATAATATAAAAATCATGTATACTCATTATACAGAAAAATTCAAAGAAAAAATACAAATCATAAGTAGATGTAGAAATCAAAAGTGACCATTAGTAATGTTTTATGGATTTTTCAAATCATTTTTTCTCAATACATGTGTGTATGTGTATACTTTTAAGAAACCCACAAAATATGTATAAAGTTCTATATATATGTATATATATAATTTTTAGTCTTGAATTCCCTCCTTCCTAGGAAGCTTTTCCAACATCACTAATGTTTTCCCATAATACTATTTAGATGGCTACAGGATATAACATTGTATAATAATTTATTACTGTTAACACCTATTGAAGCTGCTTTTATGTTTTCAGCAATGTTTTTTTCTTTTTTTTGAAGATTTTATTTATGTATTTGACAGAGAGAAACACAGCTAGAGAGGGAACACAAGCAGAGAGAGTGAGAGAGGGAGAAGCAGGCTTCACACAGAGCAGGGAGCCTGATGCGGGGCTCCCAGGACTCTGGGATCATGACCTGAGCTAACGGCAGACGTTTAATGACTGAGCCACCCAGATGCCCCAGCAATACTTTTTCTGAGTTTCTGACTACTTTTTGGGATCAATTCCTAGAAGAGTCTCTTTTAGACAGATATTATTCCAGTAAGGATAGATTAATATACAGTTCTCTGATGAAGTAGTACCAGGAAGGGTCTACTTCCTTGCGGACCCAACAACATTAAATGCGGGGGAGGATTGAGTGTGGGCCAATAGTGACACACAAGTTACTTTTTAAAGTGCCAAGCTTGGGATGCCTTTGGCTCAGGTCATGATCCTGGAGTCCTGGATCTGTGTGAAGCCTGCTTCTCCCTCTCTCACTCCCCCTGCTTGTGTTCCCTCTCTAGCTGTTTCTCTCTACCAAATAAATAAATAAAATCTTTTTTTAAAAAGTGCCAAGCTTGTTAGATAACTCCTGTATCTTCTCTTGTCTTGTATCTGCATCATAGTGTTTAAAAGAACATTGTTTGAGTCAAACAAACATTGGTTTAAATCTTGGTTCAGACACTTAATACTATGACCATGGCCAAGTTATTGACTCAGTTTCCTTGCTTGCTAAGCAGAGATAATGACCCACTTCAGGGGCTGCTGCTAGAATTAAAGGATGTAATGCAGGTAAAGTGCACAGTAGAGCTCTTAGAGAGTTTTCAATGAGTGTTAGCTAGTCTTAATTTTACTAATTCTCTGATTTGTTTGACATGCACACACATACTCCTTTTTAATTTTTAAAATTTTAGATTTGTTGATGACTTTTCTGAGATCCTGAAAATTTCCATTTGAAAAAGCTTTCATTACTTTCAGGTAATTTTTCCCCCTTTGGCATTATTCTTGGAGTTATCTCATTTACACTTTAACAATCATGGATTTATTTAAGATTCATTTTACTCATATTATCTGATTGATAATGGAGAATATGTCAGTGTTACTCTTCATGTAGCCTCTGCCCAAAGGTCTACCAACTGGGCAGTATCAGCCATCACCATGGGTGAGACAGAGTGAATGAACAGGCAGGTTTAACTGGGCAGGTAGAGGGTATCAGGGGTCACTTAGGAGGGGCACTAAACCCTCCTGCAAAGCTACAGTGCCTCTCAGGGGAGCTGATGTCTAAGTCGAGAGGCAGTCACCAAGTTGGAGAATATTGCAGAGACCATTCCCAAAGAGAGAGAGAGAGCAAACCAGAAGGACACAGGGGAAGGTTGGAGGCCAAGACTCTCAGGATCTCAAACAAAAAATACTTCCCGCTGAAGAGCTAGGGCAAATAGGAAGATCATTAAAATGCTTGTGCCTCTGGTAGAGGATTCACTTCTGTTGATCTTCATTTCTCTTCATTGAACTTCTCTTAAATATATCATGGTTGGAGAGCCTGGATGGTGGAGAGAGTTTTTCTATCTTATGTGTTTCTCCAGTTGGATGTCTTTTGTGTTTCTGGGTGGGTAGGGGTTTGGGCCAAAGACATATGATGAACTCTCTTGACCTTCATGGTAGTTGAAAGGTTAAACTTCGTGTTATAGGCTAATTTGTGTCCCTCAAATTCACATATTGATGCCCTAACCCCCAGTACCTCAGAATATGACTGTGTTTGGACACAGAGTCTCTAAGGAGGTGATTAGGTAAAAGGAGGTCCTATGGGTGGGCTCTAATCCAATCTGACTGGTATCCTTATAAGAGAGGAAATTAGATCACAGGCAGGTATACAGGAAGAACACAGCCATCTCCATAACAAGGAGAGAGGTCTAAACAGATCCCTCCCTCACAGTTCTCAGAAGAACCAACACTTCCAGCATCTTGATCTTGGATTCTAGTCTCCAGAACAGTGAGACAATAAATTTCTGTTGTTTAAACCCCAGTTTGTACTTTTTGTCTTGCAACCCTAGCAAACTAATACACTTACCTGGCCACCATGCTCCATCTACCCTGGATTGCTGCAATAGCACATTCCTCATTTCTCAGCAGTTATTTGGCTGGCCAGAAACCAGAGCAATGATTTTAAGCGTGAATCTCTGCATATCACTCTTTAGCTTTTGATCCTTTAGTGGTTTTTCAGATGAAGACTTAAACCCTTATGGTCTTTCAGATTCTTGCCTACTTCTCCAGATTCTCCTTGTGCCTCTCTCCTCTTCCTTCTTCATTCCCTCTGTTATTCTTTAAATGATGCTTGTTACTTCCCCCCTCAGGGCCTTTGCTCATGCTGGCCTCTCTACTGTAGAGTTCTCTTAGCTACCTGTGTTTTGGTTTCTACACATCCTTTCCATTCCGCCCCAAAACATCCCTTCCTCAGAGAAGCTTTCCCCTGTTTTATGATCACATAACTCCTTGGGCATCTATTTCATGTCACATAGCATAATTATAATTACTATAAATGATAGAGTGTTGAATTAATCATCCCATATCTCTTTTCCCCACAGACATGCACTGTCTGGAACTTTCAGCACTTTGGAAATTTCCATCATATGTGCTAACACAGTCACCACTAGTCACATGTGGCTATTGAGAAATTGAAATGTGGCTAGTCCATATGTGATGTTCATTAATTTAAATTTAAAATCAAGTAACCACATATGGCTGGCCACCACTATGTTGGAAGCACAGCTATGAGCTTCCAACTCCACAGTAGTGGATGCCAACCTTTCTCTCACTGCCATCTCTGGCATTGTGTCTTCCCATTCAATTATCTGTGAATCAGTAAATGAATTTAACTAACCTGACTTTGACCAAGGAATTTATGTATTTCAAACTAAATGTCCTGCATAAAGAATATTTTTCTGACTCATTTCATATATTCAACAGGTCAAACCTCTTTCATTCTTCCTGTCACCCTTTCCCTGTCTAGCAGAGAAATTTGGGTCAATGGTGAGCAAGTTTCCAGGGTGTACTATGTAATCATCTACTAAAAATTCACTAATTTCCCATGTGGCATCTTGGTATGGATCACATGTATAAGTAGTTTTTAGAAAATAAAAATGGAGTTATTAATCTGATAGAAACCAAGTGAAAATTAAAAAGCAAGCTAGCTAGGTGAAAACTCAAAGGAACTAATAGTCCAAGATTTGGGGCTTAAATGAAAGATCAACAACAACAACAAAAAACCAAGTTTGAAATAGCAGGAATAAGTTAATTCAGGTACCCAAAACAACTTCAAGCAGACAACTTGCTCAAGATTAAAAATAAGTACTCCCAACAGAACTGGGTACATAATCTCTATAAATAAAGAGCTAATTTCTAATTAGCTTACCAGACAAAATTCAGGACACTCAGTTAATTTTGAATTTCAGATAAAGAATGAATAGCTTATCTGAAATTCACCTTTATCTGAAAATAACTGCATTTCTTATATTTTCATTTGTTAAATCTTAACCTTGTTTCTAATACTTGAGAATAAAACAGACACAGAAGATGAAAGTGTGCCAAATCAGAGTGTATATGTCATATCTTAGAGTTCAATACTCAGGAAGTGATTGAGAGTCTTTCCTCTTCCTTGACTCCCCTGGTCCTTTGCTAGAAACTCCATCTTTTTCTCTTGATTACTTTCCCAAATAGCTAGACCAAGTTTTAGCATTTTTCAGAAGTTTGTTTCTGTACTAAAATATTATTCTTTTGGTCTGAGAGTTTCTGTTCTTTAAGAAGCAACAGAAAAAAGGCAACAGCCATAGAGCCTGTGAGCTACTAAGAATAAAAACTTTGTTTTTGTTTTTTTTATATTACCTTATTTTATTTTTTCAGTGTTCCAAGAGTCATTGTTTATGCCCCACACCCAGTGCTCCATGCAATACGCTCCCTCAATACCCACCACCAGACTCACCCATCCCCCCACCCACCTCCCTTCCAAGACCCTCAGTTTGTTTCTGAGTCCAAAGTCTCATGGTTCATCTTCCTCCCCAATTTACCTCACTTCCCATTTCCTTTCCTTCCTCTACTGTCCTCCATATTACTCCTAATGCTCCACAAGTAAGTGAAATCATATGATATTTGACTTTTTCTGCTTGGCTTATTTCACTCAGCATAATATCCTCCAATCGGGTCCATGTTGCTACAAAAGTTTGGTTTTCATCCTTTCTGATGGAGGCATAATGTTCTCTTACACCACACACAAAGATAAACTCGAAATGGATGAAAGACCTCAATGTAAGACAGGAATCTATCAAAATCCTAGAGGAGGACATAAGCAGTAACCTCTTTGACATCGGCCACAGCAACTTCTTTCAAGACACATCTCCAAAGGCAAAGGAAACAAAAGCAAAAATGAACTTTTGGAACTTCATCAAAATAAAAAGCTTCTGTGCAGCAAAGGAAGCAGCCAAAAAAACTAAGAGGCAACCCATAGAATGAGAGAAGATATTCACAGATGACACTACAGACAAAGGGCTGATATCCAAGATCTGTAAAGAACTCCTCAAACTCAAACTCAAAAAAAAAAAAAAAGATGATCACATCAAAATATGGGCAGGAGACATGAAGAGAGGCACTTCTCCATAGAAGACATACAAACGGCTAACAGACACATGAAAAAATGTTCATCATCATTAGCTATCAGAGAAATTCAAATCAAAACCACATTGAGATACCACCTTATACCAGTCAGAATGGCCAAAATTAGCAAGATGGGAAACAACAAGTGTTGGGAGGCTGTGGAGAAAGGGGAACCCTCTTATACTGTTGATGAGAATGCAAGTTGGTGCAGTCGCTTTGGAAAACAGTGTGGAGATTCCTTAAAACATTAAAAATTGAGCTACCATATGACCCTGCATTTGCACTACTGGGTATATACCCCAAAGTTAGAGATGTAGTGAAAAGAAGGGCCATATGTAAACCAATGTTCATTGCAGCAATAGCCACGTTGAGGAAAGAGCCAAGGTGTCCTTCAATAGATGAATGGATAAAGAAGATATGGTACAAAAACTTTGTTTTAATAAACTTTATAGCCTCACAGTCTAGCACAGTGCCTTCCCAGAGCTGTAATCACTTGATGCTTTCTTTTTCTTTAGATACATTACCATTCCATTTACCCTGGGTATAGAGAGGGACTGAACTGTCACCAATGTGACCATGTGTGATTCATTTTTTTATTCCATTGTTTTTCACAGTGTCTCAAACATAAGAGGATCTCAATAAATGCTCATTGAATTGAATTCAACTATTTAAGACCATGTGATTCCTTCCTACTAGGGTAAGTGTTTCTTGAAAACCATTTTTATTATTTAGCATATCATGGAAATTTGGCTTTGTTAAACACCTCATAACCACAATTATTATTTTATTACTTTTTTATTCCTTTGGGTTTCTTGTTCACAGTACACAATGCTCTCTAGTGTGACAGATCTTGGCATTAGTAATTCCAAACCTCAGCTCTCTCTCATCATCTAGCCCAGTGTAATGACATGAGTACTTGAGATTCTGGCTGAGTAAGGCAAATGGATGTAAGTGAAGCAGACAAGGTAGAAATGAGTGGAGTGACATCTGGAAAGGACCATAGCCAGGACTCAAATCTAGCCTGTTTCCAGCTGACCTCCTCCCTCATTGATCACCACTCTCCTCCAGATCAGCGCATGATAGACCATGGGACTCTTCAACAGGTTGGCTTGAGTCTGTCCCCAGTCAACCTCTAGCCCCTCCAGGTAGGAAACACCAAGGCATAATCATCAACTATTTTCCCAAGCACTGTGGATAACTTTGGGTCTGATCTCACATTTCCCCAAAATTGTGCAACGTGTGAGCTCTCAAATAATCTTTAAAAGCTTTAATTTCTTTGAATTTTCTGCATGAAGTTCACATATAAGAATTCTAGCTTGGGCACAACCTTTTTAATTAAATTAAAGGTAGAAGGCAAATGAGAATACTAGTCATCCAGGTGGTAAAATGATTGGATTTAAGGTATGCACAATTTTTCCTGGATCTCTAAGGTAGGTTTTATGGCTTTAATCTAAAATATAAGCTTTCAGAATAATGCTAAGAGATGGCCCATTGAACTGTATTTTTGCAATATGAAAGACATCCAATCATTCTATAATCCCTACATTATAAACTTTTATGTCTCAACTATAGTTAATTTTCCATCACCCAAACTCTTGGCTGGACTTTCACATTTTCTCAATAATGACTTCTCTTACTTGGCTTGTCATGTTAAATTTAGCAGAAACTGGCATGCTGATCACCTCTGCCCTACTTCCTCCTCTATTAGGTCATTTCTGATGTTATCTTGGACTTCTTTTATCATGTTATGGGTCTCCCCATCACTGTGTTCCACATTCATAAGAAATTACTTTTTGGCTATCCATTTAGGCAGGCCCATCAGACCTTTTACATGAACTCATCTAAATCTGGAATCTAAACTGTTGGCTGCAGAAGACAGGCCTTAGTGTCCCTGCATTAACATAGGAGGGTAGAGTGTGGTATTTTTTAAAATGTTTATTGAGATGCCTCACAATGCATGAAAGTTTTTAAGTGGGAGGTAGAAACGCTCCTTGTTCATAAAGAGTTGTGGCTTCAGTGAAGGGTACAAGGAGAGAAGCTTTCCCCCTTCTCTCCAATACCTACCGCAATTAGGTCTTTTTGAGCTTTGCAAAATATTTGCACGGAGCAGGAAGAAATAAAGTGAAGACAAAATGCAAGAATTTTCAGATTTTATCAGTGAACAGATCTCATAAGAATATTCCATGGATTATTATTCTAGTAAACAATAAGTGGTGAAAATGTGGTATGGAGCTGTTATCTCATATTCAAACATAGCTTCATCTGCTCTCTGCTTACCTCCCTTACCTTGACTCTCACAGACCCTCCTGCCCCCACACTAAAAACTGCATTCATGCCAAAATAGTCTCATCTTAAACCTTTGACCACCTTTTCTTTGTCAAAACACCATCACTTCTCCTACACATTGCCCAGCAATTCCTATTCATCCTTTAAGTCTCAGCTTTGTGTGACTCCAGCGGGAAGCCTTCCTTTAACCTCCATGACTGGGTCAGGAGCCCCTTCTGTGTGTCTCCTCAGTACTCTGTACCTACTTCTACTTTTGTTTGACATACTATTTTGAAGAAGTCAGTTTATCTGTCCACTTTGGGGCTACCCTCCCTATTCACACACACACACACACACACACACACACACACACACACACACTCTTAGATGATTACACCCAGACACACATATATACCAGGACAGACATGTCTATTTAGATACACACATACTAAAATACAGGTACACACAACTACAGGGCCAATACTGTGTCTAGTTCTCTACTGTAACCAAGATCCTCACTCAGAGTGGGTGGTCAACAAATAGTTGTCGAATAAATGTTCAGTGAGGAATGAGCTACTAGAAATATACACCTCTTATGGTCAACTGCTCCTAAACATTTGATCCATATATTTTGATTCCAGTTGAGAGTCCATGATCACAAAGGGGACTTTGAAGCCCAATGACTCCTCCCCAGTACAGATCAAGGTGGAATGTCTATGACCAGGTCACTATCAAGAGCAAGGTAATTCCATCCTCTGTGTAGTTCCCATCAGAGACCCAAATAAACACATAAAAACCAAATAATTTTCACTCTTGAGCAAACACTGTCTGTATTGATAGTAGGTCCATAAGAGCATAGATTGGTCAACATGTACCAACCATTGAAGAGCCATGTTACTGCCAACTGTCCAACATCAACCCACAATACTGATAAAGAAAAAAAAAACATATATATATATGTAACATCATGAATCACATGCAACAATAAGGACAGAGGAATTTCAACCTTATGAAAGATATAAATGGAGAATATATGCAGATACACACACAGATGTGTACATAGATGGATGGATGGATTGAAAATGTAAAATATGTTGAGGAAAGACAACCTGTTTTATTTTTCTGAGGCTTATAATGAGATGAGCAAATTTGCTCTATGTTTGTGCTTCATCTATCTTCAATGCCATCCAGTGCTTTCAAGAATAGAAATTGTGTTTCTTTTATTTTTCACACTAAGACTGTACCAAGTTCACAGTGCAAAATAATGATGGTGATAAAATCACCTAAAATTTGGGCACCTGGGTGGCCCAGTGGGTTAAGCCTCTGCCTTCGGCTCAGGTCATGGTCTCAGAGTCCTGGGATCGAGGCCTGCATCAGGCTCTCTGCTTGGCAGGGAGCCTGCTTCCTCCTCTCTCTCTGCCTGCCTCTCTGCCTGCTTGTGATCTCTCTCTCTCTCTGTCAAATAAATAAATAAATAAATCTGTAAAAAAATCACCTAAAATTTATACCATACTTTGCAATGCATTTTCATACTTTATATAGCATTTGGTCTATGCATTCGAAGACAAGCTGCTTCCATGCCCCACCTGAAAGGGGTGGACAGCCAAGACCCACCTTCTTCCCTGAAATTCCCTCCTCTGAGGCCTCTGACCATTACAGTGACTCTACATTTTATGGCCTTCCAAAGACAATGCCCCAAAGACCCACACCTCATAGAATTTCCTGAAATGTATTATCTTGCTCTTAAAGATTTCTTAATTATGTTAGCTCAGACTTGTCCTCCAATGTTTATATCTGTTTCCACAAGACAATCCTAAAGATCTTTGTTATTCAAAGTGGGAGCCATGGACCAGGAGCATCAGGCTCTTGATAAAATGCAGACTCCCAGGTACCACCCTAGACCTACAGATCCAGAATCTGCATTTTAACAAGGTCCCAGCAGATTTGCATGCTCATTAAAGCTTAAGAATCTCTGCTATAATGGTTCTACATACATGAAAAGTGTTTAGTATACACAGAAATTATATTTTACATTTTGTTGGTAAATGCAATATTAGTCATAAGTATTCATCCCACAGATTTTGCTGTTAGCTTTGCTAGCTTACTGAATATCACCTATTGTTCTAGATGCTTCTATACTGGTAGTAAGTTGGGAAGAGTTTGTCACAGACAGTCACCCACCTCTAATACTGTAAAAGACATTGATTCTGAAGATCAAAATCAGTGACTGGGTCTCAGGGAGTATCAAGAAGTAGGAGTATTAGTGAAAACTGTAGACTATTTTTGCTGTTGTTTGGACAAATATTTACTTCGTGAGTGATCTTGATTGATATATTGATATATTCAATGTAATTCAGAATAATAATATGTACTAGATGAATTTATTCACATCAGCTGGAAGACTAGATTGTGATGGCCTGCTGTCCATATAGGCTTCATAGCACTAGTGAAAAAAAGAGGGGAAAAGCCAGTTTTATTTGTCAGTGTGCATTTAAAGTTTACCAAAAGAATTAGGAAGGGACAGTACTTGAAGATCAAGTATAACTGATAGAAAATTTGTAATGAAAAGTTTTAAGCATGTAACAAAGGAGCCAAATAATGTTGCCTACGCCCACCTGCAAAATGAACAGTAGTCATTTATGGTGGTCACATTGGGTGGCCCAAGTAGCAGCAAACATGGCGGCCTTGCTCAAAAGTGGAGGTCAGTCAATACCCTTCTTGTCCATATCCAAGGTTCTTAGCATAGTATTTGACATACAGAACATGATCATTAAATTATTTTTTATTTTTAAAAATTTTCCAATTTTTTAAAAATGCTAATTTTTTAAAAATACTTTTTAAAAATATTTTAAAAATGATCTCTTAAAAAATTTATAAAAATACTTAAATTTGATAACTCAAAGTCATCTTTCAGAGAGATTTGCTAATCTGCCCAGAGAAGAACTGACGCATTTGAGAAATATTTAGTTGGACACAGCTTCCAAAAGGAAAGGAGCCTCAGGCCATGGCCCTAGATCTATCTCTCCAGGCCAATCAACTTCCAGAACATAAATTGCCTGAAAATACTCCTGGCAGGCAACAAATCAATACATATTTGCTGAGCCAGCAAACAAGTGATTTTGTCTTTACAAATCCCTTTGCTTACCTCCAGTGTTGAGTCCTATTGATGTGGCATGACATTACCCTGTTGGGCTAGTTACAGACACAAGTCTGGTAGAAGCTACAACCACGGACTGGATCATTTTCTCAAAACAAAGGCTATATAAAGGTAACCAGAAGTTGAAAAAATTAAGTTATTATTTTACACAGATTTATTGCTGAGTCAGAATAGAACTTGAGAAAGACTTTCTAGATAAAAATAAACTTTCAGATGATAATATGTGATTATTGTAGGAAATGGATAAAATAAAGTATTAGGCAGGTTTGAATTTCTCAGATGCATTGCTGGGAGATAGTCATGGTTATGATTTGGATATGTCCTCTTTCACTCTTCTTTCTCTATGCATAGTACATTTATAAAATAGGGATCATTGTATTTCCACTTTATATTTTACTTTTTTCATCTAACATTGTAGCATGAAATATTTTCCTATATTGATAAACATTTTGTGAAAGTGCCAAAATGACAACAGTACATACACAGACACAAAATATATTTAATCATTCTTCTAGTGTTGCTATTATAAACAGCACTTGGATAACACTCCTTTTCTGTAAATCTTGTCCATAGTTCTTGTCATCTTCTTGGGGTAGTTTCCTAGAAAATAGAAAGGTTTCCAAGAGGCCTGCAATACACTCATAATTTCAGGTAGAGCTAGAGAAGAGCAGTGTCTGACCCGTTCAGCCCATGCCTTAAGGACACGTCCTGCCCTGCCTCAGCCTCCAAATGGCTTGGCTTGGGCCCATCAAATCTTTCAGCTTCTTTGGAAGAGTTTCTTAAATTTCCTGGCTTCTAAAAAGAGAAGACCTCTCCAATACTGACTCCATAGCTAAGGAGAAAGGGAGAAGAAAGTCTAATATTCCTTGAAAGAGATGGTAATATATTTTCCAGCAATGTCATCTCATCTCACACATCTTTGAGGGAGTAGGTGTTAATCTGAAGTCTATTCGAGTTCATAAAATGTGCTTTTTCCTTACAATGAGTTTTTGTTGGAAGCACTCAAGGTTTGTTTTCAGAAACCATTCTTACTTAACTGAGAATCTCGTTTTAAAATTATTTTTAATATCAGTTATATTGAGTCAAGGGGTCTAGAGAAAAGGCTCACTTTTCCTAAATTTAGAAAATGCATCTGCCCTTTCTGAAATGAAATAACTTCAGTCCTGATTTTAATAATGCACTGCTATATACGTATGTATATGGCATGACACATAGACAAAGGAACATATTTAATCATGTATAATTATATACACAAGGATATAGTAATTTGTAGTTCAGAAAACATTTCCAACTACATTCTCTTCCCTTTTTTTTAAAGATTTTATTTATGTGTTTCAGAGAGAGAGCACATGAGAGAGAGCACGAGAGGGGTCAGGACCAGAGGGAAAGGGAGAAACAAACTCTCCACTGAGCAGGGATCCTGACATGGGGCTTGAGCGCAGGAGCTGGGATCCATGACCTGAGCCAAAGGTAGACACTTAACTGATTGAATCACCCAGGCATCCCTATGATCTCTTCAGACAGTCATAACAGAACCTTAGGTGCAGTAGATATGATTTCAATTTTACTGATGAACATAAGGAAGTTTAAGGTTAAGTAAGTTGTCAAAGATCACATGCCTGGTTCACAGGTTATTAGATGATCTTCCTACCACTGCCGCTTTCCCAAACCTCCCCACTACTACATAGCTTCCCTAAAATCCTCTGTGAACTTGGTGACTGATTATTCAATCTTAGTTTCAGTTTCATCTCTCAGAACACAAATATAACTCCACACCTCATAGAGAGACATGCCAAACACAACTAAATAAGTTTGAGAGGTGAGTACACACAGACACACACAGACACACGTATTGCCGACAAAAAGGCAAGAATAATTTCACTGAAAAAGTCAAGAGGAAAAGACATTGAATTTATGGAATCTTTAATATCTCTTTATTATACACTGCATGTTCAAATTCTGGGATGATATCAAAATGAGGATTTTCCTTCTCATCAATGCCATGTGAAGATGAGAGTAGCATCAGAAAACACAAAGATGCTATGGGTTGATATAAATGTGACCTAATGAGATTCAAAAGAAAAAAGACACTGGTTTACCAGGGATGGGGAGATGAAGGGAATGGTCCTGCAGGTAAAAGTATAAAATAGAAAGTACAAACTCAGGGAGCAACATTTCTACAGTCCACAGCAGAAAGCAGTACGTACAACCCCTCCTGAAACAGCTTTCACTTTCCTGAACTTCAAGTTCATCATCTGCAACAAAGAAGCAAACCCGCTCTGTGGGTTGTTGTTCCGCCCATGGATAGTTTATATGAGACTGCTTGGTTAAATTACGTTTGTAATTGTGCCCAGCAAAATTCTTTGAATAGTAAACTGTCAGGAAAATTAATACAATGTGAAGTACACTGCAAAGTGCAATGGAAATGCTTCCTGATGGGACGATGAAAGCACAGATGTCTCCAGATCGCCAGTCCCACCCCCCACTCCACCAGAGAGTGGGTTTGGCAACTGAAATCCTGCAAAGTTCAGATCTTTTTTCAAAAAGTGAACATAGACCCCTTTCTGACAGATGTCACCTTACCAAGCAACACTTGATCCATAAGTCTCCAATAATGTCAGGACAAATTTAGCTTCTTAGCCATCAGGTCAGGGCCAGTCCCGCCTCTCCTCTGATAACTTGCAGCCCCGACGGGCAGACACAGACCTGCTTCCTGACTGTCCCGAATCCTGCTGGGTGTAACACAGGACTCCAAGCAGGTTCCTTAACACCTTTCTAGACAGGGTGACTTCACATTTTCTTCAGGGAGGAAGGCATGCCACCAATGAAACCCGTAGTTTTCCAGATATGTCTTGTTTAAATTTCTAGAAGGGGATTCTTTCCCTCTCTATCCCGCCCTTTCTTCCCATCTTGCGCTGGCCACCTGCTGTAGTGCTGGTGCCCTCTGTGCTCCAGGGCGGAGGCTACTGCTCTGCCCTCCACTCACTTTAGTCAACAAAGAGAATAAATATCCTTTGAACAAAAATATATATACCATAGTGTATACCAGAGCAAAAATATACTGTATATTATAATGTATATATACACACACGATAAAAAGAGCTAAACATCCCCCTCAAAATACAAACACATACATATATACATACATATATATGTATGTAAGTATTGTTTGGGGAATATTTAAACACACACACACACACACACACACACACACACACTTAGTAGGTCTGTCCTGGTTTCTCAGTCAGATTTTCTGAGTAAGTTCTGAGATATACTGTGATGCAAGCCTCCTCTGCAACCTAATCATCAGATTCAAAATGTTCCTTCTGCCTTCAGCACAGTTAGGACCATCCCTGATTCCCGTGCTGTCCCTGGGTCTCTACCTGGCGGCATGGTGGGGGCACAGTTGGGGGAGGCTTTAACAATTCCCGATGCCTGGGTTCCATGGTAACAGATCCTGATTTGTGTGACCTGGGCCAGGCTTTAGCATTCTTTCGCATTTTCCCCAACCTCTCTAAGGAGTAGCCAGGGGTCAGAACCACTGGCTCTCTCTTACCTTCTACTCCTCAATTCGTCTTATATTTTAGTCTGCTGCAGACATAACATATGCTCCTTCCTGAGCCACATCCCCCACTTTAGCCTTAATTTTAAATCCAGCAGCCCTTCTGGGCCCTTGCTCCTCCTTCAACATTATCCACACACTCCCCTCACCCCAGTCACTAGTTCAAGGTGTGATGTAGACAAGAAGGGAGTCATGAAAAGACCATTGTTTCTGTAGACGTTCTCTCTCCTTCACTACCAATTCCCCAGGATGTTAAAGTGGGGTATGTATGTGTGTATTTGCCCATCTACTTCCTGGCACTCATGCTTTCAGTTCTGGGAGTCTGTTGCCTTCATAGGAATTGTACTCCAATTTCTCCTGGATAAGCATCTTGGGCCCTCCTCACCTCCCCCAAGTCACCCCAACTGGATGATCAACCCTTTGGAAACAAGGAAAATAGGGTGGCAAATGGGCAGCCCATGGCACTGCTGGCCGCTCCAGGTGCCTGCCTGTAATGTGGCGGCAGAGAAGGGCTCAGGCTCTCAGGGCAAGGCCACCCTCCACACATCTCAGCTCCCCCAGCAGAGGCAAGTCACTTCCTTTTGCTTCCACTGTTCCTGGGTGAGTGGGCAGAATGAAACTGCCGTGAAAATTGAGTAAAATAATGTGAGAGTAAAGTTCCCAGCATGCAGTAAGCACTAAATGAATGTTGTGAGCCAACATCTTGTTTAATAAGAACTATCATCTGCTCACCAGACCAAAGACTACCTGTGTGTGTCTTTTTGCCGTTCTCACCTGCT
The DNA here is from genome assembly GCA_004023965.1 of Spilogale gracilis. NCBI lineage: Eukaryota > Metazoa > Chordata > Mammalia > Carnivora > Mephitidae > Spilogale > Spilogale gracilis. The sequence continues at coordinate 137,804 of PITA01001821.1, forward strand.
TTCCCCTCCCACTGGCCATTCTGCGTGGAATGGGGTTGCTCTGCCCCCAGGTCCTGGACTAGTTTTAAATACACTGTGCAGTGGAAAGATTTAGCAAGACTCTGGGTAAGAATAACTCTAGTTTATTCCAAACCCAATGCTATGAAACCCCTAGCACTGGGCCCCCCACCTGAAACCTTGCCTAGGGGAGGGTCCTCAAGTGCATGCCTCCCCTGTCATGTTCTTATTGTCACAGGCCCCCTCAGCACCTGCATTCTCTGCTTCTTTCCCTTACCCCTCACAATGTTGTGAGTGACAAAGAGAACATGCAGTCCCACTCCAACCTGTGTCTTCCCTCCTGCAGGGAGTGGACAGCAGATGGCTGAGCCCATGGCAGGATGTTTGGACTGTAAGGGGATCAGCACTTGCCCCCACACAGAACATACAAGCCCCCTTCTTGCCGTATGAGTCTGCAGGAATTTCATGATGACTTCCAGAGGTGGGACTGAGGTCAGAGATTGGGCAATGCAATGGGAATCGATGTAAATCAATTAGGGGGATTTTATTCCATAATCTGAATGGATGTCCTGTGTCTGAGGAGAGAAGTGAAATCCAAGCCCAGCACACTGCTGTGGACCTCCTACAGCTTGGTTTTCATGGCCGTGCTTATGACAGCTTGACGACTTCCGTGGCCAGTTGGGGGTCTCCTGGCCTCTGGGGCGTTGCGTGGGAACTTAATGATAGAATATGGAGGGGAAAAAAGGCCCATTCTGGTGATATCCATGTGCCAAAGTCCCCAGACAAACCCAGTTTCTGAAAATAACCCATTGATCTCATTTGTCTTTTCAAAGGCAATTTAGAGACTTCTAGACATCTAAAGCATCATTTGTTTACAAGGCCCTATTTCAATTATCAGTTGGAAGCTAATGTTTCACAGACCACATGCTTAAATGCTCACCTCTCCCATTGTTTATGAAAAAGCAGAGCCCAAGATGGCCAAGCGTGCCCCGGCTCTTCCAGAGGGCCTGGCTGGCCGTAGGGGAGTGGGGAGCAGAGGAGGTCAGCGCTCCCGCCTTCAGGAATCTCTGAGCTCGCCGGAACCTTCCAGTGTGTGGGTGGTAGATGTATCAGCTGACAGGGGGAAGTGAGAGCGTGAAGGCGGCCACCCAAGACTTCAGGTCACCGCTGACACTCCTGACGGAGCTCAGATCTCAGCTCCGGGAGGGCACCTGCTCGCCTTGCCAAAATAAACCAGCCCCTGCTAGGGGCACATTGCAAAGGAAAGGGGAGCCTGAGGGGCAGAGAGCTCTGTGTTTCACTTAAACCGGCTCAAATAACCAGTTTACAATGATGTGATGTTCTTGGGCACTGGGGGTAGAAAAAGGGCCAAGGCTCTGCTCCAGATCTGGGGAGCATTAATATGCATCAGGGCAGAGTTCTCGAAATGAGCTCTTGCTCCGGTGGTCTTCTGCCGACAGGATTTCGAACCGCTATTTGTTGTCTTTAGGCCTGAGCAACCATCTGGTTTTGATTCAGGTGGCCTCAGGCTTGCCTCAGAGGTGAAAAGGGTGTGCACTCAAATTGAATTTCTCACAAATTTCAAACCAGAAGAATCCCAGCTTTCTCACACAAAGCCCGCTCTGCTTGGGCCACCCCTGGCCCTTGAAGCCTGGCATAAATGAGTTTCACCTGTTTGGCTAAATGAGCATATGCTAACCTAATGAAAGTGACTGGAGCAATCAGATAGTTTCTGTGTGTGTGTTCATGAACGGAGAAGGGGGCGTTGTGAACTCTCTCTGACCTCCCGGTCACTTCCCTTCGTAGTGGGGACAAGTGGTTCTGGGTCCTGGTAGGGCAGTGATAGGACTGGGACCAGTCACAGATTGGGTCGTTCTGAATGTGTGGCAGAATCCTCTATCCCTACTGATTAATATTAAGGGAGAAGGAGGTTTTGTTCCTAGTTGGAGCCACATCTGAGTCTGAGCTGTTAAAATTAAAACTTCCATTGAGGGTGCTGGATCAGGTAGTGAGTCTTCAGATGAAAAATATTTGGACTTCTTGTTTTAGAGGTCAGGTCTGGAAAACGGAACTCATGTTATGAAGCCAAGTGAAGAAACTCTGAGTTGAAGTCTCTTGGCAGGATATACCCTCAAGCTGGCACAACTGCTAGGAATATCCCTCTAGGTTTGGATATCCCTTTATCTATGTGCTACGTGGGCATCCTTGGGACCTGCGACTTATTACCACTATTACTCTTCCGTGTTAAAAACCACAAATCAAATAAACAAACGGAAATTGAATCTTCTTTTTTTAAAAGGATTTTATTTATGTACTTGAAAGAGAGAAACACAGCCAGAGAGGGAACACAAGTAGAGGGAGTGAGAGAGGGAGAAGCAGTCTTCCTGCCGAGCAGGGAGCCTGATGTGGGGCTCGATCCTGGGACTCCAGGATCATGACCTGAGCTGAAGGGATACGCTTAACAAGTGAGCCACCAGGCACCCCAGAAATTGGGTCTTCTAAAACACAGATCAGCAAACTGTGGCTGGTGGGCCAAATTCTAGCCACATCTGTTTGATCTATAAAGTTTTATTGGAACACATACACACGCGCACACACACACACACACACACACACACACACACACTTTGTTTAGGTACTGTCTGCAGCTGCTTTCTCAAGGACAGAATGGAGTAATTATAACAGAGACTGCAAAGCTGATAATATATGCCACAAAGGCAGTGCGCCAATCCAACTGAAATGCTGTGCTTCTGTTTTCCCTCAGCTGAAGTTTTCCTTTACTTAAATGGTGATGTTCTCCAAACTGACACAGGGGATGGAGAAACCCCATGACAGAAGCACCTAAGAAGGTGTTTTCTTAAAACAGACAGTAATGTACTCCATGGAGAGTTTCGGAATATACTTACATTTCTATTTGTTTCCTGTTAGTAAAAACATGCCTTTTTTTGAAATCACTGAGATTCCTATATATGTGAGGACGGTGAAAATACAAGAGACCTCATATCATGGAAAGTCTTATTGGCCACTTATTGGCCATTCTTGGGCTTCCTTCTTCCACAGATTGTGGGCTGCTCTGGGAACAGTTCTGTCTCCCTTCATGTTAGAACATGACTGATCCTACAGGGTACATGCTACACAGTAGCTACATTGTAGCCACCAGCCACAAAATAAATCCACAGATTTGGGTTTTTTCTTCCTGTGGTTTGCTATGATGGCCATACATGTGAGGTAAATGTCAAAATTTCTAAAATTCTGATCCCATCTCTTCCTCGTCCATTGTTTCCTCCTTCAGAAGGAAGCTTTAGGTTGCAACTGCACAATCTAAATTAATTTAACACAGAAAGCAAAGCTCTGATGTAGTTGGGAGGGAGTATGTAAGGGAGGGAGTTGGGACTTAACATGAGTTCCTTTCCATTCCACTGATGCTCTCAGGAACCAGGGTTACAGGCAATGAGTTTGCTCTAATAGAACATTTTAAAAAGTCTACTGCTACATAGTACTTTTCCCTTCTTGCTAGAGTCCTATTTATGGTCTTCAGGTAGAAAAAGTGATGCACATGACATGCAATACACGTGCATACGTGTGTGTTGTATATACTTATGTTTATATATATATGTATAAATGCATAGATATTAAAATTATAAAAATGAACGAGGCATTCTCTCCTCATCTATTAGTCTATATAATCCCAGCTTAAGGTCAGAGCCCACTCCCTTTGTGTGCTCTCACACACCACTTAGGGCAAATGAGCCCAGAGATCTGATTGTAAGAATTGATGTCTGTTTTCTGGTTTGGTTAAGTTAGTCCCTGTAAAGCAAGAGGAAGATACATTTTCTGACATTGACCCAACCTCTACTCTTATTATTTTCCTTTATTTATTACCGGGGATTCTACTTGATGGGGGAGAGGAATCAACATTCCTCTCAACGTGCACTTAATCAGCTCCCCATACACATCTGATGAATGGGTCGGCAGGTACATAGCACTCCAGAGGGCCCTCTCCCTCATCACAGAGTGCACTCTCCCCCAGCTCTGAGGGGCACGGTTTTTCCTGTCAGCGCAGAGACAAAGACGCAGCAACTTCCTCTCGGCACTCCCTGTTTTATTCAGTTGTCATCATATTATAATCATCTTAGGCAGTAAAGTTGTTAGCCTTCTTTTGTAAGGAATAATCAAAATCCATGGCTCAATTCCAGAGGGCCAAAAAACAGACAGTACTACGGAGAGGGAAGGGCTGAGGAAGCCAAAGGGAGAAGCAGTTGGTGACAGGGGAGTTAAAAAGTCCCAGCAGTGATTTCATGAATTATTCGTACACTCAAGTGAAAAGGAAGCCTGATTTCCTATTTGGAAAAATATCAATTCATTCCTAAAGTCAACCACACTGGGTAACATCTGGAAAGTGCTCAAAACTAGGTAAAAATCTTGGAACTTCTTCATTTTCTAACACACACTGGATTGTTTTTTCCAGCTTCATCTGTCAGCATCTTTGTGTGTGTGTGTGTTGGGGGGGTATCATCAAGGGCCTTGAAGGGTTTTCATGTGAAAAAGCAGCTTGAAATGATACTATCTCGGCAGGAAAAACAGATCTGTGCAAGGGTCAGCCATTTGAAGTTCTGATTTCAAGAGGAAAGTAGAAGGAAGTGTGGAAAATGAAGAAGGCATCTGACTCTGGATGAATGTGAAATTCTTATGTGACTTGGCTCACATTTTCCTTTTGCAGACAGAATACAGCATGATTCTGGGTTCACTCTGTGACAAACAGACCACACAAAACAAAGAAGGGGCAGTGCTACGAACTAAGACTGTTGCTCTTGATAAGCTCTCTGGGGTACAGTTTCAAGGAGTAAGTTAATGGCCTCACTACAAAAGAGTCCCAGGGGTCCCTGAAGCTTGACCCCAAAACTTGAACTCTACCTGAACTGATTTTTTTTCTTTTTTCTTTTATTTTTTGAGGTTTGAAAACATTTAATCAACTCTCCTCCCAGGACATTTGATTTCTGTGTACTCCTGCACTTGTGGGCCCCATCTGGGGGAAGAAGTGCCAAAACCACCATTGGAAAGGCTGCCCTGAAGGTATTTTCAGTCCGCCTGGAAGCAGCAGGTAACGGAAATCTTATGAGACAGCTTGTTCTCAGGAGATTTTCTTGTCCAGTTTTGCTGACCAAAGCATTCCCCTGGTTTGGATAAACCTTGAATTAGCAGCTGCACTTTGAAACACTGGTCCTTGGTTCTAATTGCAATTAAAATGCTTGGAAACCTACCCCTTCCTCTTGCAATTTTCTGGCCCTGGTTCTGTCCCATGACACTAAGTGCTTCCTGGAGTCCCGAAAGCATTTAGCTTCCCTTCCAGAAATGCCAGATTATAGTTGGATAAATCATCTATATGCTTTCAGTTCAAGCCAATGAGCACCTATTTAGCATCAACAGTATTCCTATCATAGGATTGGATCTAGGGAGGGAGCCTAATATCTATGAATTTAAGGGACTCAGACACACACAAAAAGGCACAGACATACCTTCCGTGATGGTATAAGTAACACTGACAGCTCAAATTAGGCACAATGGAAATACACAGACTCCATGGAAATGCATCTGCAGTGAATTGCTGTTTATCTTTTAAATAATAATAGATCACACAAAGTTCTTTCCCCAAATGCCAGTTGTTTAGGGGAGTAGCTTGTTTTGTTTAAACACTCAAAACTTATAAACCAGAAAATAGTAAGTGGTTTTTAATGTCGAGCTCATTTAATGGACAGGGACTTGCTCTCTGAAGCTCTGTTTCGAGAAAGATTCTTGAGGTGGTATTTGGTCTCAACAGAAGGTGTCAACTGATTGGTTGTGGCTGACGCCTGTGTGGAAGAAGAAACAGCCTGCATGCCACAGGAATGTCAGTCCTGAAGTAGACGAAACCCATGTATGAATCAATGCAGAGTTACAGCAGCTCAACACATACATTTCCTCAGACCTGACTGAACTACAGTGGAATTCCTTTGTGGCAAAGACATAGCTGCATGCACTGTGAGTCAAATGCTAGTTACTCTACAAATATGTATATATATAATATATATACAGAAGAAAAGTTAGAGACAGCATCGCAGCAGACTATAGATTTCTCTGTTCTCCGAAAATTTCCTTGATGGCCTTTAGCTTTTACGAAAACATTAGTCCCCATTTTCACTAACAGAAAGAAATCTAAAGAGGTCTTCCACTTTTATGGAATGGCAGTTGCTTCTTGGCACCATTTGTCTTATGCGAGCTTGCATAAGAATGCTCTACTTTCTGATAGCAGGAGAAGTCAGTGTCCACGTCCGTCTGGACCACCCACTTCCTGATATTACAAAGGGTTTCTGCTGTGTTTATAGACTCTATCCCAAAGAACAATAAAAATAAAACCTTTCCACAACATTGCTATTGGACTTTGAAAATGAGCTGTGGCCTGTCAGTGTGTATAGACAGGGGATTATTCATGAACTTGAGATTTACCAAACAAAAAGTGAGAGTTTCTGAGTAGAAACCATAGTATCTGCCCAGAGATGTGGCATATGTGTGGCTTTTTGAGAAATGGAATTCCCAACTAATTTTGGAAGATCGAAGGTCCAGCCGGGGCCATCCTGACAGCTGGTTACCAGGCAGCTTCTGGTGGTGATGGACAAGAGCGTATTTATCATCCCGAGGGCTCCAAAAAGAAAGTGGGATACCATGACCAGAGTGCTATAAAACTGTCTGGGTATTTTGGGTATTATTCTTATTAAATTAAAGTTCTATTAAAGTGAAACATGTTACTATTTAGATTTCTGTCTTCTTGGCGGCATTTATTTCATAAATCTTGCAGGAGAAAATTGGCCCATGGAATTGGATGTTGGATATAGCATTTCTTCAACATCGAGAAAATGGCCACACATTTTTTTAATTGTTTCCCTTGCAAAAAATTTTTAAACAGACTTACAAAAATGTTTTCCTTGCTTCGCTCCCCAGTGAGTTAAAAATGCACACCCGTGGTTGCCAACTGGCATAGTCTCTTGTGATTCCAGCAGACAGCAATGGGAATGTATGAGGTGATTTTTAGAGGGCTAGGGGGATGGCTTTTCCTTCAGTATGCAAAATGATCCTTTTATTTTTAACTAATTCCTTAAAGCAAACACCCTTCCCACCCACAAGTGTTGCCTAATTGGGGGACACGGAAAATAAATGAAGAAACAAGCCTCAAACAAAGAGTGTTTGCTGCTCCCATTTTAACACTAATTAATTATTGTTGTCAGTAAACTGAAAGTGTACAAGGATTACATTTTCCAGAGTCTTTGCCTGGGCCTACAGGGGGTATGGGGCATGTTTCTCCAGGCTTCAGATGGTGGTGGGAGCACAGTTACAACCAGCAGGAACTCTTGCTTACATACTCTCTTTGTATAAAGGATGATGTGTTTCACTGTTGGCTTGTGGTTCTAAAATGAGATGCTTTTCTGTTTCAATTATATTGCGGTGGATCAAACATTACAAAATAAGCCTCAAATAGGAGTGTAACCTTACCAAAAATGAAAGCATATGTTTGAGTGTCCAAATATAATGGTCATATGTTGACACCTTGAAATACTCAGGCTGTCCCTGCCATGTTTGAGGCTTGCTATAGGGTCAAACTAGAAAGAAGGCAGAAATTTGGTTTTGACACATTCCCAATTCTCTTGCATGCCTTTCAAAAAGACTTTTTAACCATTCATCTGTTGAGGGACATCTAGGCCCTTTCCATAGCTTGGCTTTTGTGGACATTGTTGCTATAAACATTGGGGTGCACGTGCCTCTTCAGATCACTACATTTGTATCTTTAGAGTAAATACCCAGTAGTGCGATTGGTGGGTCGTAGTGTAGCTCTATTTTCAACTTTTTGAGGAATCTCCATACTGTTTTCCAAAGTGCACATCCTCGCCAAAACCTGTCGTTTCCTGACTGGTTAATTTTAGCCATTCTGACTGGTGTGAGGTGGTATCTCCTTGTGCTTTTGATTTGCATTTCCCTGATGCCGGGTGAGGTTGAGCACTTTTTCATGTTAAGATCTCTATTCTAAGAGCAATGAAAAGTGTTTTAAGCAAGTAAATGTCAGTTTACCTTTCAAAAAGTCCACTCTAGCCAGAATATGGGGACCATTACCATGCAAAGTTCAGAAATCTTTTCCTCAATTAAAGCTAGCTGTTGTTCTTTGCAGTGGTGTGCTGGTAAGTGTTTAACAACTAGTTTTTGGTGGTGGAGGGTTGGGTTTGGAGTGGGGGATGACAGAAAAATCCTCATTGATAGCATTTGCCAATTTCCATGGTGTTCCCACCATAGACAATTTCAGGCTATCAACATGATGCTCTGAAGGTCAAGTTGGGAAAAGATGCCATAATGGACTCCAAGATCCGTGCTAGTTTCTTCCCTTCCTGTTCAAACATAATTCTACTCAAATGACCAATAAATGTAAGCCTTTCTCTGGTCCTTGAGGAGTTCTGACAGGCAGAGGAGGGGATTTTAAAACCCTTCTACTACATGATGTGAAGATTCCACAGGCATGGCCAGTCTTGCTGCACTGAATGTAGAGGGTCCCAAAGACATGGAAAAAACAGAACACTGATAGAAATGTAAAAATCACATTAAGTTAATAAAAGACTCTTTAGAAACCATGGAAATGTTTCTTCAGCCTACTGTGATACAGGATGGCCATCAGAAAACTGAACACCAAGATCTGTATGCTTTGGTTTTAACATATGGGTTGGAACTTCAAAAATTTTCAACCTCTGAGGCAAGATGGCAGAAACCTTAGTAATACCAGGGCATACCGATCCCCACAACACTCCAGGCTCAGACTGCTGCATGCTTAAGGACTTGCAGAGAAAAGGGGCATGTATCATTCTAACCCTGAAACCTCAGCCATAAAAACTTCAGCACAAGGTCAAGGAAATCTGTGTTTCCTGAGGGCAAAGATGATTTCTTATTCACTTTTGTATCCATAGTGTGTGCCTGAGCTCAGAATCAGATTCAAAGTAGAAGTTAAAGAATGATAGATGATAGATAGATAAATAGATAATTTAATCTGCATAAAAAGATATGTCTTTATGATTAATTTTGTAATCATATGACCATTACAATCTAACATATTGGCTGATCTTCAATGTAAACAGCTATTAGAATTTCCAGAAAAGGATAGTTATTAACTCTTAATTTTTAAATATGTTTTAAAATTCTAAAATAGATGTAGATATATAGGAAACTTTTAAAGATGGTACAGAGAGTTCCCATATAACCCACATCCAGCCTACATTAAAATGTTGCAATTGTCACAATTAATGAATCCATATCAATACATGATTATTCACTGAAGTCCATAGTTTACTTGGATTTATTAGTTTTTACTTAATGTCCTTTTTCTATTCCAGGATCTCATCCAGATGTCACATTGCATTTAGTCATAAGGTCTCCTAAGGGTCCTCTTCGTGGTGACATGTTTCAATTTTCCTTGTTTTGAATGACCTTGATGGCTTTGAAGAATACTAGTTGGGTGTTTTATTTATTTTAAAGATAGTCTTTTCAATTGGTATCTGTCTGATGTCTTTCTTCTGATTAGACAGGATAACTCCAAGTCTTGAGGGGGGAAGACCACAGAAGTAAAGTGCCATCCTCATCACACCACATCTAGGGTATATGCTATCAACATGATTTATCACTATATTGTTGATCTTGACAACCTGGAAAATGTAGTTTCTCAGGCTTCTCTACTAGGAATTTGCTTTATTTTCCCTCTTATTCCATACTATTTGGAAGGAAGTCACTACCTACAGTCCATGTTTAAGTCTGAGGAGTTATGCTCCCCCTCCTTGAAGGCAAAATAGCTACATAAATTATTTGAAATTCCTCTGCATGAGAGATTGTCTCTTCCCCCCCCAGTTATTTATGTATTCAGTCATATATCTGTATCAAGTGTGTAAGGATTTTTATTTTATACTTTGGGTTATAACTCAGTATCATGCCACTTATAATTATTCTAACTTTGGCCATGGGGAATCCTTTCAGTTGCCTTCTGTGTTGCTTTGACATATTCCCATTCCTAAGGGTTTTATTTTTTAAAACTTTATGACTTTCTGGCACTGTAAGATGTTCCAGGATTATCTTGTATATTTCCCACCCCAGTCCTAGAATCACCCATTTCTCCAAGGAGAAAATGGTTCATTTTATTAGAGAATTAGAAACCAAGATCTGGATGCTAGTGTTGTTCATTTTTTTCTGGGATTGTTTCTAGGACCTCTCAACTAAAAAGAGCAAGGAAAAATATATGTCTGTGTCTATATTAAGCATAATGTGGGTTCGAATCGATGTCTCCAAATCTATTACCACATAGGTCATTCTAATGTTGTCCCCTTGCTTGTCTGTAACTTCCCACTTCAACAGTAAGGCACTTGGTGCTCACCATCTGTCATCCACGTTCTTAATTATTCAATTCCAAAATACATGTATGGTGGCTTCAGAATGGTCTACCCATACTTTCATTGGAAACAACTTCATCAACTAAAATATATAACTAAGTGTGTTTCTTTTGCCTTTAGTCTTACATAATCCATTCATTTGCAAATTTACTTAGATAAGAATCTTCCCCCTACTCCCTGCAGTGAGTTGCTTAATACTTTTGTAATATAATTAGATTCTTTAATTAAAGTCCTCATTTCATCCTCGTCCCCAACCTACTAAGTGGTTTTGTTTTGTTCTTAGAGAAAGCAAGAGAACACTAGCAGGAAGGGAAGGGGCAGAGAGAGAGAGGGAGAGACTCTTAAGCAGGCTCCACATTCAGAATTTCATGACCCTGAGATCGTGACCTGAGCTGAAATCAAGAGTCAGACGCTTAACTTAACTGAGCCACCCGTGTCCCCTATTAATTTTTTTTAAAAAAAGAATTACATATATTAAGCATCATTCTTTCTGTGGTAAATTTCTCTTTTTTTAAGATTTTATTTATCTTATATATAAGATCATGACCTGACCTGAAGGCAGACGCTTAAGGACTGAGCCACCCAGGCACCCCTCTGTGGTAAATTTCTATAACTTTTGATAAATGCATAGTGTCAGGTCTAGCAAAATAGTTCTGCACTCTAAAAAATTCTGTTTCACCTATTCAACTCTTTCCCTACCCCCAACCACTAATCTGTTTATCATCTCTATAGTTTTGTCTTTTCCAGAATGTTATATAAATGGAATCATACAGTATATAGCCTTTTGAGACTGGCTAGAGATGTGCATTTAGTGTTCTTCTATGTCTTTTCTTGGCTTCATAGTTCATTTCTTTTTATCACTAAGAAGTATTCCACTGTATGGATGCACCACAATTTGTTTATCCACTCATCTACTGAAGGATATCTTGGATCTTTCCAGTTTGAAGCAATAGTGAATAAAGCTCCTATAATCATTCATGTAAAGTTCTATTGTAGGGATATATTTTCAAATCAGTTGGGCAAATATTTAAGGGTTTAACTGCTGGATCACATGGTAAGACTATATTTAACTTTGTAAGAAACTGTCTTCCATACCGTCTTCCAAAGTAGTGGTGAATGGTAATTTCTTTTGTTCTGCATCCTCACCAGCAATTACTGTGGTAAGTTTTTGGATTTAGTCATTTTAATAGATGCAAAGTGGTATCTTGCTGTTTTAATGTGCTATTTCCTACTGACAAATTATGTTAAACATATTTTCATATGCTTATTTGCCATCTATGTGTTATCCTTGGTAAAATATCTGTTCAGATCTTTTGCTCATTTTTAAATTGACTTCCTTGCTTTGTGTTGTTGAGTTTGTTTTTTTTTTAAGATTTTTTATTTATTTGACAGAGAGAAACACAGCTAGAGAGGAAACACAAGCAGAGGGACTGAGAGAGGGAGAAGCAGGCTTCCCGCCGAGCAGGAAGCCCGATGTGGGACTCGTTCCCGGGTCTCCGGGATCATGACCTGAGCTGAAGGCAGTCACTTAACCAACTGAGCCACCTAGGTACCCCTGTGTTGTTGAGTTTTAACAGTACTTTGTATACTTTGGATACAAGTCCTTTATCAGATGTATGTTTTACATAAATTTTCTCCCAAGTAGTGGCTTGTCTTTTCATTCTTGACTTTTGAGGAGAAATAGTATAAACTTTAATAAACACCAGCTTATGAATTATCTTCTTTTTTCATGGATCATACTGTGGTGTTGTATCTGAAAACTCACCAACTCAAAGTCACATAGGCTTTCCTGTCATTTTTTTTCTAGAAGTAATTATATAATTTTATAATTTTGCATTTTACTTTTAGGGTCTTTCTGTGTGTGCATATAGACATCCAACAGTTCCAGAATCATTTGTTACAAAGATTATCCTTTATTCACTGGATTGCCTTTGCTTTTTTATAAAAAATAATCAGTTGACTATATCTGTGTTTTGGTTTGTTACTGGGTTCTCTACACTGTCCCATTGATATATATGTCTATTCTTTGGCCATTGTCATGATGCTTTGATTATTGTAGCTTTATAGTAAGTCATGAAATTGGGTAGCTGAGTCTTCCAACTTTGTTCTTCTTTTGTATCGCCCTGGCTGTTCTGTCTTTTGTCTTTCCATATAAATTTTAAAAGCAATCTGCCAATATCTTCCAAATAGCTTGCCAAGATTTTAATTGGGATTGCATTAAATCTATAGGTCAAGTTGCAAAACAATTGATGTCTTAGCAATATTTAGCTTTCTATTTCATGAATATGGAAAATCTCTTCATTTACTAGAGCTTTATGATTTTTTTCATTAGAGTTTTATAGTTTTCCGTGTATAAATACTTACATATTTTGTTACAGTTACCCCTAAGTATTTCATTTTTTGCTACTATTATAAATCGTATTGTTTTATTAACTTCAATTTCTAATTGCTTATTGCAGAGAACAATTGACTTGTGTATGTTGACCTTTTATTCAGTAGCCTTATTCAATACCTGTTTATTAGTTTCAGGAGTTTTTGTAGATTTTTTTTGTTTTTTCTATATAGGGAATTAAGAGACCTGTGAATAAAAACAATTTTATTTTGTTTCCTGTATAGTTCTTTTTCTTGTCTATTGCATAGTTAGGATTTCCAATATCATGTTGAAGAGTGGTGGTGAGGGAGGACATTTTTGCCTTGGTTTTGATCTTAGGGAAAAAGCATATATATATATATATATATTCTTTATCAAGTTGAATAAGTTTCCCTTTATTTTTAGCTTGCTGGAAGCTTAAATCATGAACGGATGCTGCATTTTGTCAAGTGCTTTTCTATATTAATTAATGTCATCATATGATTTACCATGTTGATGTGGTGGGTTACATTAATTACATTTTGAATATTGAACAAGCCTTGTATACCTGGAATAAATCCCACTTGGTCATGGAACATAATTATTCTTATACTTTGTCAAGTTTGATTTGCTAATATTTTGTTGAAAATTTTTGTGTCTATGTTCATGAAATATATGTTTCTAGTTTTATTTTCTTTACCTTCTTTTGGAATAGCAATAAGAGATAATTCCTTGGAGTGAGTTAGGATATTTCTTTCACTGCTTACGACTTAGTTTACTCTTCTTTCTCTGGTTTCCACAGGTGGAATCTTAAGTTATTGATTTTAGCACTTTCTTCTTTTCTAATATATGCTTTTGATGCTATAAATTTTTCTGTAAGTATAGCTTTCATGGCACCTACAAATTTTAATGAGTTGTATTTTCTCATTCATTTTCATTTAATTCAAAATATTTAAAAGTTTCTCTTGAGATTTCTCCAATCCATGGGTGATTTCCAAGTATTTAAGGATTTTTCCAGCTCTAGTTTTGTTATTGACTTCTAGTTTATTTCCACCGTGGTTTTGTTAAAGTGGATCTCATGGCTCATAATGTGGTCTATATTGGTAAATGTTCCATATGAGCTTAAGAAAAATGTGTATTCTGCTATTATTGGATGGAGTCTTCTATAAACATCAATTAGATCAATTTGATTGATAGTTCTGTTCAGCTCATCTATATCCTTACTGATTATCTGCCTACTTAATTGATCAATAATTGACAGAAGATTGTTAAGTCTTCAACTTTAATAGCATCTTTTTCTACTATTGCATTAAGTTCTATCCATTTACCTCATGTATTTTGATGCATTTTATTAGGTCTATGACCTTTTAAAATTGTTATCCCTACTTGGGGAACTGACTCCTTTAATTACTATGCAATATTCCTTTTTGTCCCTGATGGTCTTTCTTACTCTGAAGTCTGCCTTGTATGAAATTAACATAGCTACTTGAGCTTTTTTTGATTAAAGTTATCATGGTATATGTTTCCCCATCTCTGTACTTTTAAATAACTTGAGTCTTTATATTCAAAGGTGTTTGTGTTTTTTTAAGATGTTTATTTATTTGACAGAGAGGGACATAGCAAGAGAGGGAACACAGCAGGGGGAGTGGGAGAGTGAGAAGCAGGCTTTCTGCAGAGCAGGAGCCTGATGTGGGGTTCCATCCCAGGACCCTAGGATCATGACCCCAGCTGAAGGCAGATGCCCAACAACTGAGCCACCCAGGCAACCCCCTAAGAGAGTTTTTTTGTACAACATCTATTTGGGACTTGTTTTTTCATCCATTCTGACAATTGGTATACTTAGACCATTCACATTTAAAGTGATTATTGATTAGTAGGATCAATATCTATCATACTTCTGTTTGTAACTCTGTTCATTATATTTGTACTTTGTAACGCTCTTGGCTATGTCCCTCCCTGATGGAGAGAAATTCATTTACAGCACCTAGGTTAAGTCTCTGGCAAATTCTTTTCCTCTGGAGATTAAGCCTTCCTTATGGAGAATACTCTAGGTGTATTTCAATGTGATTGCTCTTCCTCTCCCCAGGTCTGGGCCCTGAGGAGATCTTTCCTGGAGATTCACTTTGAAAAGCTGGTAGGATTCCTGGAAATAAAGACGTGAAAGTGTGGTGGCCAACCTAAGACTGTGACTCCTGGGAAGTTCTCACTCTTATGTTAGTTAATACTTTACCTACAGTAATTCATCAAAATTACTATCTCACTGTCTCTACTACTAGTTTATGGCACTAGCAGCTTTTGCTCCAGTAAGCAGATATTGACTTTGTCTCTCTGGATTTGCCTGACTCTCCATATTTTGGAGTGGTGGTTCACCCCAAAACTCCAGTTCTTTAATACATCCAAAGAAGGTGGCTGATTTTCAGGTTTTTCTTGATGTTATTGTAGGGGTGATGATTTCCAAGGTCTTTACATGTCAGAGCTGAAACTGGAAATCCTGACTTATTTTTGTTTCTTTGTTCAGTCATGCTTTTTATTTTGGGTTAATTGTAGATTATTGTTAATTGTAGATTATGTATGTAGATATGTAGATTAAGACATGCAGTTTTAAGAAATAATACATATATCCCATGTACCTTTTTGCCCAGTTTCTCCCAATGGTAACATCTCACAAAACTGTACATAGGGCAATATTACCACCTTGACACAGACACTGATAGTGTCAGTGCATTTCCATTACCACAAGGATCCTTCATGCTGCCCTTTTAAAGATTTATTTATTTATTTGAGAGAGAGAGAGAGAGAGAGAGAGAGAGAGAGAGAGAGAAGAGTGGGGGCAGAGGGAGAGGGAGAGAGAATCCTTAAGCGGATTCCCCACTGAGTGTGATTTGGGGCCCAATGTGGGGCTCCATCCCAGGATTCTGAGATCATGACCTAAACTGAAACCAAGTTAGCCATTTAACCAACTAAGCCACTCAGGTGCCCCTGCTGCCTTTTTAAAACTACACTCATTCCTCTCCCCCAACCTCTCTTGATCCCTGGCAGCCATTAATATTTTCTCAATTTCTATATTTCTATCATTGCAAGAACTAACATTTTAAGATTGAATTTTTACTCATTATAGTTCTCTGGAGATTTATTCATTTTTGGCAAGTAATTGTTTGTGTTGGTTCTTTTTAATTTCTGAGTAATATTTCATGCTATGGGTACATCAGAATTCATTTAACCATTCACCCATTTGCAGACATCGGGGTTATTTCCAGTTGGGGATTATTCTATCTAGACAAAGCTATATGAACACTTTATGTATGGGTTTTTGTGTGAACATAAGTTTTTATTTCTCTGAGATAAATACCCAGGAGTACAATTGCTGGGTTGTATGGTAGCTGCCTGTTCAGCTTTTCAAGAAATTGCCAGTTTTTCAGAGTGTCTGTACCATTTTATATTTATATTTTGTATTACCTCCAGCAACATACGAGGGATTTTTTCTTTTAATTTTAACTTTTTTAAGATTTTATTTATTTATTTGACAGAGAGAAACACTGCGAGAGAGAGGGAACACAAGCAGGGAGGAGTGAGAGAGGGAGAAGCAAGGAGCTCAATGCAGGGCTCGATCCCGGGTTTCCGGGATCATGACCTGAGCCAAAGGCAGTTGCTTAACCAACTGAGGCACCCCTAATTTTAATTTTTCTGATATGTGGTGATGTCTTGTGGTTTTAATTTACATTTCTCTAATGGCTAATAATGTTGAATATCTTTTTATGAACTTATTTGCCATTTATAGCCTCTTCAGTGGTATGCCTCCTCATTAGTTTTGTCCAGTTTCTAATTATTTTTGCTACTGTTGAGTTTTGAGTATTCTTTATAGATACTAGTCCTTTGCCAGATATTTGGTTTTCAAATATTATCTCCTGGTCTGTAGACTGCTTTTCCCTTCCTTCCCATAGTAAAATTTTTGGTTTCAATGAAGTCCAATTAATCACTTTTTTCTTTTATGGGTCATGCTTTTGGTTTCAAATCTAGGAACACTTTGCTTAATCCTAGTTCCTCAAAATTTTCTTCTACATTTTTTTCTAAAGATTTTATAATTTTACATTTAACTCCAAAATCTATTTTGAGTAATTTTTGTATAGGATGTGAGTGTTAGGTAGAGGTTTAATGTAACTATTATTACTACTATTATTATTCTTTTGTGTATGGATATCCACTTGCTCCAACCCTATTTGTTGAAAAAGCTAATTTTCTTCTTTCATTGAATTGCTTTTGCATATTTGTCAAAGATGTTAGGCCTGTATGCGTTCGTCAATTCCTTTGTTCTCTATTCTGTTCCACTGATGTATGGGCTTATTCTTCCCCTAATACCATACCACATAGTCTTGATTCCTCTAGCTATATAAAGAATCTTGAAATTAGGTAGATTAATTTCTTGTCTTTTATTTTTCTTTTTAAAATTGTTTTTAGCTATTCTAGTTTCTTTGCATCTTCATATAAATTTAGAATAAGCTTATTTATATTGAAAAGGAATCTTACTGGAATTTTGGTAGGAATTTCATTAAACCTCTGTGTTAGTTTTCTGTTGCTGCTGTACCTCATTCCCACAAGCTCAGTAGTTTAAAACAAAAGAAATTTATTATTTTACAGTTCTGATGGACAGTCTAAAATCAGTGTCACTAGGCAGAAGTCAAAGTATTAATAAGGTTAATTTCTTTAGGAGGCTTTGAGGAGAGAATCTGTTCCTTTCCTATTTCAACTTCTGGTGGCTGTCTGTATTCCTTGGCTTGTGACTCCCTCCTCCATATTCAAAGAACATCACTCCAACTTCTTGTTTCCATCATAATATGTGTCCTACTTCTCCTTATGTGTCAAAAATTCTTCTGGTTTCCTCTTAAAATGACACCTGTGATGATGTTTAGGGTCCACAGAATAATTCAAAATAATCTTTTAATTTCAATATCCTAAGCTTAATTACATATGCAAAAATCTTTTTTTATATAAGATAACATGCACAGGTCCAAAAATTAAAAACTGGCTATCTCTAAGGACTTTATTCAGTCTACTACAACCTGTACATCACTTTAAGAAGGATTTATGTCTTTATTTTGTTTCATCTTCTAATCTATGAACATGGTATATCTCCCCTTATTTAGATCTTTTTCTATTTCTTTAGTTATTATTTTGCAGTTTTCAGCATACTCATCCTCTATATTTTATTATATTTACAATGAAGTACTTCTTATTTTTAATAATTATGAAAAGAATTATATTTTTGATTTCAGTGTCTTCATGTTCCTTGCTAGTATTTAGAAATATAGTTGATTTTTCTATATTGGTCATATATGATCTGACCTGGCAGAACTTTCTTATTAGGTTATTAGCTTATTAGCATTATTAGTTTGGGAAGTTTTGTAAGTTGCTTAGGATTTCCTACATAGAACATCATATCATCTACAAATAGGAACATTTTTTTCTCTCTCTCTCTCTCTCTCTCTCTCTCTCTCTCTCTCGTATACATTTTATTTCATTTCTGTGCCTCACTGCACTGGCTAGAATTTCCAGTATTGTGTTGGTTGAGAGTTGAAAGAGAAAACATTCTTTTGTTTTTTGGCCTTAGGAGGAAATCATTTAGTCTCTCATCATTAAGTATAATGTTAACAGTAGGATTTTTGTGCATGTTCTTTATCAGATTGAAGTTCTCTTCTATTTCTATTTTTTCTGAGAGTTTTTATCATGAATGAATTTAGAATTTTGTTAAATGCCTTTTCTTCACTGATTTACTTAAATATGTAATTTTTTTAGCAAGTTAGCATAGAAGATTACATTGGTTTTTTAAACATCTAACCAGGTTTCTATCACTAAAATAAAATCTACTTTGGCTGAGATACATAATTGTTTTTATATATTGATAAATCTTATTTCCTAATATTTTGTTAAAGATTCTTGCATATATATATTTATGAAAGATATTGATCAGTATTTTTCTTTTATGTATCCTTTTCCAATTTTGATATTAGAGTGATATTAACTTCATGTTGGGAAGTATATTCTCCTCTTCTATTTTCTGGAAGAATTTACATAGAATTAGTGTTAATTTTTAAATACTTGGTAGGATTCTTCATGAAACCATCTAGGCCTAAAAATTTCATTTGGTGAATTTTTAAATTTTGAATTCAATTTTTTATAGTCATAGGGCTATTCAAATTATCTATTTCATTTTGGATGAATTGTGGTCGTTTGTGCTTTTTTAGCAATTGGGCCATTTCACCTAAATTGTCAAATTTGTATATTTTAGTGTCACCTCATTGTCCTTTGGTATCTTTAGAATCTCTCGTGATAATCCATGTCATTTCTGATACTGGTAATTTGTGTCTTCTTTGTTTTTTCTTTGTTAGTCTTTATAGAGGTTGTCAGTTTGATTGATCCTTTCAAAGAACCAGTGTTTTGCTGCACTAAGTTTCTATCTCTCTTTCATTTATTTAAATTATTGATGCTCTTAATTATTTCTTCCACCTGCTTATTTTGTGTTTATTTTGTTCTTTTATTTCTAGATTCTTGTGGTGGGACCTTAGATCACTGATTTGAGATTTTCCCTTTTAAAAAAATAATTACAATTAAAAATTTAATTACACTATGCTTGGTGTTGGCCTGCTTTTGTTAATTTGGTGGGAGTTCTCTTTGTCTCCTGGATCAGGATGTCTGCTTCCTTCTCCAGACTAAGGAAGTTTTCAGCCATTATTTCTTCAAATAAATGTTCTACTCCCTTTTCTCTCTTCTTCTTCTTCTGGGACTCCTGTATTATGAATGCTATTATACTTGAAGAGGTCACTGACTTCTGTAAGCTTATTCTTTTTTTGCATAATTCTCCCTTCGCTCTTTGTTCAGCTACATTATCTTCCATTACTTTGTCTTCTAGGTCATTAATTTGTTCCTCTGTATATTCCAGCCTGCTATTCATTGCATCAAGCCTTTTTACAATCTTGTTTATTATAGTCTTCATCTCTGATTGATTCATTTTTAATTCTTATCTTTGTGGTAAGGGTTTCACTGATGTCTTCTAGTCTTTTCTCAAGCTGAGTATCCTTATGATTCTTGCTTTAAATTCTCCATTAGGCATGTTACTTATATATCTTTTGCTTAGATCTCTGGCTGTGGCTTTATTATGTTCTTTCATTTGGGATAAATTCCTCTGTATTTGCATTTTGTCTAACCTCTGCCTTCTTCTCTGTGTTAGAAATGCCAGTGATATCTCCTGCTCCTGAAAGTAATGGCCTAATGAAGAAGAGGTCATGTAGTGCCCAGGGTCTGATGCTTCAGGCACTGTCTCTGGTGTGTGTAGCATGCACTCTGGTATTATGTTTTGGGTACTCTATCCTTCAGATCAGTCATCTGTAGAGGCTCTCCTTGCATGCTGTGTGTAGTGTTTGTTCCCTAACCTGAGTGTGGCTAGTTTTAACTAGGTGTGTTCTGATCTGCTTATGAAATGAGAGTTGTTTCTATCTCCACTAGAGTTGAGGCCCTATAGAACCCTCTGGTTGGGAGGTCTTGGGGACAGGGGTTTGTGCTGATGTTCTGGGGACAGGGCCCACCATACTTGTACTGACACAAGTGTGACTGAGAAGGGGTGCACCACCAGGGTGGGTCTTAGTGTGAGTAAGTTAGGCAGTCAGTGTTGGCACTGGGCTCTTCCCACAGATGGCTCTGTGTTTATGCTGCAGAGCAGAGGAAGGAAAAGGTGTCGTTGAGCTTCTTCATTCCTGGAGAGTCATATCCATAAATACTGCCTCTCAGGAATGTACATTGAGAAAAATCAAATAATCTCCCCACTATGTGCCTCAGACATTCTTCAAATCACTGTTTCCATGCTGTCTGCCTCCAGGTTGTTTGCCTACCTTCTCTCTGGAGCAGCATAGTGCCCTCCAGGCTCTATCCCAGTCACACCTGCAGACCTTTAAAAATCCAGGCTTTAAGCCCTTCTGACTGCAATAACTTTTTTAATTTCCCTTGAGGTTTCCTTTTTTGAACATGGATTATTTAGAAGCACCATACTTAGTTTCCAAGTACTTAGATATTTCTGTTTATCTTTCTGTTATTGATCTCAACTGATTTCATTATGATCAGCAATATATTATGAATGATTTAAATTATTTAAAAAATTTTTCCTTCTAATTGAAGTATAATTAATATCCAGTGTTATATTTGTTTCAGGTGTAAAATATGATTCAACAGCATTTACTCAGGGCTCATCAAGATAAATGTACTCTTGATTCCTTTTATCTAATTTACCCCAGTCTCACCCACCTCCCCTCTAGAAGCCACCAGTTTGTGCTCTGTAATTAAAATTTTGAGTTTTGCTTTATGACCCAGGATATCTTGGTATATTTCTGTGGATGCTAGAAAATAAGGTGTATTTTTGTTACTGTTGGGAAAAGTGTTGTGTAAATATCAATCAGATCTTGTTGGTTGATGGTGTAATTGAGTTTTTTGTGCCTTGATGATTTTTTGTCTGGTTGTTGTATCAGTGGTAGAAGTAAGCATTGCTGAAGTCTCTAGCTGTAATTGTGGATTTTCTATCTACACTCTCTTTTCTTAGGAATCTAATTTACCTGGTGGGAGTATAGCCACTCCTGATATCCTTTGATTAATGCTTGCAGGATCTGTTTTCCCATCATTTTACTTTCAATCTGCCTCTATTGGTATATTGAAAGTGAGTTTCTTTTAGACAGAATATATAGTAATTTTAAAAATTCAATCTGTCAATCTTTATCTTTTAATTGGTGTGTTTAGATCATTTACATTTAGTGTAATTGGTGATATGTTAGGGCTTAAGTCTACTGTTTTATTTTTTTGTTTTCTGTTTATTCTCTCTGTTTTATAATTGTGTCCTTTTTCTTGCTTTCCTCTAGAGTTACCTAAATATTTTTAGATTTTCATTTTGATTTATCTTTAATGTTTCTGTAATGTTTATCTACACAGCTTTTTTTGATGGTTGATATCACAGTCTAGGACATTTTTCCAATTAAGTGAACTTTAGAGATCTTCCCCTTATGTCCACTTACCTTCCCCCATTTATAATGTAATTGTCTTTAAAAATTCAACTAAATATATTTAGAATCACATCACCAAACATAATTTAGAAAATCCAAGATGAGAATGTATTATTTTTATTCATATTTTATCCTTTCTGCAGTTATTTCTTCTTCCCTGATATTTCAAGATTCTTTTTCTAGTCCTTCTTGTTCTTTTCCTTTTTATAAGAGCAATTCCTTTAGTCACTATTTTAGGATAGGTCTGAGAGTAGTAAATTATTTTTATTTTCCATCATCTGAGAAAATCTTAGTTTCCCCTTCTTACCTGATGGATATTTTCATTTGATATATGATTCTGAGCTAATTGTTTTTTTAATGTCACCACTCAAAAAATGTGTCACTTTCTTCTGGTCTCTATAGTTTCTAACAAAAAATATTCTGACATTTAAATTTCCCCCCTGTAGGTAAGGTATAATTTCTCTCTTTCTGCTTTCAGGATTTCTTTCCTCTATTCTTAGTTTTCAGAAGTTTAATGTGTCTTGGTGTGGATTTTTTTAGGTCTATCGAGTTAAGGGTTTTCTCAGAATCTTTAACATGTAGGCTTATATCTTTTGTCAAATTTGAGGGAAATTTTTAGCTGTTGTTTCTTCAACTACTTTTTAAAAAATCTCTGTTGTCTTTGTTTTATCTTTCTGTGATTCTGATGATACAAATGTTAAATCTTTTATTATAGTTCCACAGGTCTGTAAGCCTTTGTTAATTTTTTTCAGTCTATTTTCTTTCTGTTGCTCAGTTTGGGAAATTTATATCTTCAAGTTCACTGATTTTTTCTTTTGTCCCCTCAATTTTTCTTTTGTCCCCTCAACTCTGTTGATCCCATTTGTTCAGTTTAATTTTTAGTTATTATATATTTCACTTCTGAAATTTCCATTTGTTTTTAGTTTGGGGATGTGTGTGTGTGTGTGTGTGTGTGTGTGTGTGTGTGTGTGTTCTTAGTCTTTTTATTTCTTTTCTGAAATTTGACCTTTTCTCTAGTTTCAAGTGTGTTTGTAATTAGTGCTATAGCATTTTTTTTGTCATGGCCACTTCAAAATGTCAGATTATTCTAAAATTTCTGTCTTCTCAGTAAATGTATCTATGGATTTTTTTAAAATTCAAACTATGATTTTCCTGGTTCTTGGTATGATAAGTGATTTTTTATTGCAGCCTGGACATTTGGGGTATTATAAAACTCTCATTCTTATTTAAATCCTCTATTTTATCTGATTTTCAATGACACTTCTCTGACATGGAACAGATTACTACATTATTACTGATTGGTGGAGGTAAAAGTCTAATTTCTCTACATGATGTCCACAAACATTATGAGGTCAAGGGGAGGGAAGAGGAGACTCATTACTCTGCAGCATGGATGAAAGCCCTATCTCCACATGTGGTCTTCTCTGACATTACTCTCATGGGAAGTTTTGACAAGGGTGATGGACTGGGATCTCAATGTGGCCTTTGCTAATGTAGGCAGGGCCAAAGTTGTTTGTTTTTTTTTTCCTGTGGTGTTTGGTTAGAGTACAGTGCTTATTGTCAAAAAGATTTCCATCTTGGTAAGCACCCTTTTCCTTTGGCTAGAGAAAATGAGCTTTTGATGGGGATATTTTTTTCTGTGTCTATTGGTGTTTCTGGGTTTTGCCTTTTTCAGCTTCAGATTTGGGATATATGAGGCAAAAAGAAAACTCAAGGAACTCACTACCATGTTATTCCTTGCATTTTAATTTTCCCAACTGGCCTGACTTCTCTCCATCTTTTAGAATCTTCTTATATATAATATCCAGAGATTTTAGTTTTACTTAGAATGCAGAATAGGGAAAAGTGTTACTCCACCTTTCCAGAAGCAGAAGTCCTTTTGAGTCATTTTTTGTTTTATTTATTTTTAAAGTACAAAAGATATGCATATTCATTAGAGAAAATTTAGAAATTGTGGAGAATTTCAAAAATCATCTGTGATTTCTGGTATGTCTAATGTTAGCATTTTCTTTTATTCCCAGTTTTTTTAAGCTCACATATAATTATAGATCCTTTTTCTAAAACTAAAGACTACTATAAAGTCATTTTTATATATTTAATATACAACATACTATGAGTATTTTTCTTATAAATATCATCTGAAAACAGCATTTTTAATAACTGCATAGTATTCAATATGCTCAATTTAATCATTTAACCAAACAATTTTAGACATTTAATTATCTGCTTCTATATATAATGTTATAAGTATAACAAATATATTAATAAATATTCATTATTAATATATTATTATATATTAATATAATATATATTATATATAATATTATATATAATATAATAATAAAATTTATTAATATAAACACTAATGAATATTAATAAATATTCATTAGTGTTTATAACTAAATAATGTTAAACATACTTCTTGTTCATCCTTTAAATTATTTCCCTTTTATATTTATATGTTGTTTTCCCTTTAGATTATTTTCCTGGATTCTTAGACAGTAACAAGATATGTGCCATTTAATAGTTTTTTACACACAACCAAGTCGATTTCTAGAAAGGTCAAATGCATGTTCAATTCACCAGAGCATGGAAAGCCTCTGCCACCATTGTCAGCTTTGACTGTGTCACATGTAAAATCTGTCATGAATAATGACTTCCCAAGGAGACTGGGACCCACTTTGCTTTTATGGCATAAGGCAGTGTGAGAGTTGTAGAGAACAGAAGAGGTCATCCAGATTTACAGATAAGAAGAAAATAGTCAGAATGGTTCCTTCAGAAGCATTTCTTCCAGCCTGGAACCACAGCTGCCGCCTCTAACAGAGGCAGACGCCAGCAAGCCATGGAGCACTGCCTAAAATCTTGCTTCACACCAGTTTAGAAACCCGGTATCTATCTTATGTTTGTAAATAATCTGGCAAGGAAGAGTCACAGCACTGTGAGAAGGGGAATGTGAATTGTCTCTGAGCCACCAAGAAATCTGAAGTTCTGTTTTCATAAAGCAACTATAACATTTGTCAGTTTATCAACCTCAATTACTGACTTATTTGAAAGGAGTTTAAAAAGGTGGTTGGGGATAGTGAAGGGATTCCAAAGACCTACGTCAAAGTTCACACTTCTACTTTTGCTTGAACGAGTTATGAGACCATTCTGGGCTTTGGGGTTGTGCATTTAAAATGAGAAGACTGGATAAGATACCTCAGGGGCCACTTCCAGCTTCAGTGTTGGCTTGTTCCATTGTGGTGAGAGGAACCCAGCAGACGGGGTTCTCTGAGCTGCCACACCCTGCCCTGGTCTTCAGGGTGTAATCAACATAGTCCACACCTACCCTTGCCTCCAACTTCAAGTCATCCCATAAAACATGTCCTGCTTCTCTAACTCATTCTCAGAAGAGGAGTCCTAGTCTTGGCCCCACTGTAGGCAGTCCTGAAACATAGGATGCACTTATTTAGGGAGGGGGGTCTCAGGTTCTGAGCAAGGGGTAAAGTTCAGAGCAAAGTTATAGCCTTTCACAGAGTCCCCCAGGCCTTGGCAGGGGTTGCTGAATGCATAAAGTGTTTGTGACAGGGTCCATGTTTCAGTCAGTGTGTTCACAGCTCCCACCACCTCAGAAACTCGGTCCCCGGCCTTTGGCCAGCATTGGGCCTGGACAACAATACATTGTGGTCATGTTTTCAGAGTGAGTTCAGTGGGCCTGACATGACCCACATTTCCAGTCAGCAGTCAGCTACACACAAGATTATCTGTGAGCAGAAACTGTCACTGTCTATTTCTGTTCAGATTTTGGCAGCCACCCTGTGAGGGAACAGTGTGTCATTACAGACCTAACTGAAGTCGGGTTCCCTCTGTGCAGATAGCAGCGTTCAGACCATCCATTTCCAAAGCACAAAAGTAGGCTATATCCACCAAGGAGAGAGACTCTGGCAAATGATTAGCAGCATTTTCCCAGGAGGGCAAGCTTTCCCAAGCTTGAGGTGGAGACAGGGCTGTGTAGGCAGGACTAGAACTGTGTCAAGACTGTGTAGGTGCTAGACAGTTCTGGAAAAGAATATGGTAACATATTTAACAACAACAACAAAAAAAAACAAGGTGTGGCAGTA
The DNA here is from genome assembly GCA_004023965.1 of Spilogale gracilis. Classification (NCBI taxonomy): domain Eukaryota; kingdom Metazoa; phylum Chordata; class Mammalia; order Carnivora; family Mephitidae; genus Spilogale; species Spilogale gracilis. The sequence continues at coordinate 163,731 of PITA01001821.1, forward strand.
GTAATATGGAAATTCTTGGAAAAGAATAGAAAAAAATAACAAGTCTGTATCCTCAGTCTTTTTTTTTTTTAAGATTTTATTTATTTATTTGACAGAGAAAGACATGGCAGAAGAGGGAACACAAGCAGGGGGAGTGGGAGACAGAGAAGTAGGCTTCCTGCTGAGCAAAGAGCCCAATGCAGGCCTCAATCCCAGGACCCCGGGATCATGACCTGACCTGAAGGCAGCCGCTTAATGACTGAGCCACCCAGGTGCCCCTGTATCCTCAGTCTTGACCTCTCCCTCTAACCTGGCTGTGGACTGCATAACTCTACTTGGCTTTTCTGATGTCACCTCAGATTCAAATGATCCAAAACTGAGATCATCCTCTCCCAAACTGGCTCCTCTTCCTAATTCTGTCAGTAAAATGACACTTTTAGACACCCAAGGTCTTTGGGGAAAACTGATTTTCTCTTTCTTTACATTGAATCTGTCTCTGGCCCTGCTGATAATCATCTGTCTCTGGATGTCTCTTTCTCTGAACTTTCTGAGTCATGATTTTGTAGTCATTGCTCACAAAATTGAACAAAATTAAAGTTATCATATTAAAAAGGGAATGCCAAGAGGAGAATTGGCCAAAACCTGGAATACACTAGGGAATTTCCCATTTCTTCATCCTGTGGAAACCAGCCCAGCCCAGGATGACACCCACACGACTCCTGGGGCCTCCTGAGCTTTGTCTCTCTGGCTTGGGGCCTGCCCTTGCCACATGGAGCCCATATCTTATGTCTGTCTTCTGTGCCCAAGCCCCTGACCTGAACCTTTCTTGGCATTTTCTATTCCTGTTGCTAATGCATTCACCCATCTTCCTACCTGCCTCCTAAAGTCTGAATATCTTTCAGATCTTAGCTCAGGTGTGCAACCTCTGCCTTGTGTGGGTTGTCCTGATTCATACTTGCCCTGAGATCATATTGTACTCACAGCAAGTATATCGGCTTAGGCCCCAGAACCACATGACAGCTATCAGTGGTAGCTTTGCCAAGTTACTTCTCATTTCAGAGCTTTAGTGGTCTTATCTGTAAAATGGGACTAATAATAGGATCTAAATTAGATGTTTGTGGAAAGAATTAAATATGGCATAGAATGTACTTTGTACAATGTCTGATAATTGATTAATAATTACTCAACAAATTCTTGTTGTCATTGCTAGACTTCTTATTCTCCCATTTCAGATTTTCCTTATTTGTTTTCATGTGACCTTCTTGTCTACCCCCCACCAAACTGTAAGTTCTTAAAGGGCAAAGACAATGATGCCTTTTTATTATGTTTTGTCCTGGCTGGCACCTCTCCACAACCACACACACACATGCTGGACATTGCTGGGACAATACTGGGAGCTGAGTAAATACTGGCTTGAGAGACTCTGATCTATGTGTATGGGAAGATAGGAAGACAGGGACCTCATTATCTATAAAAGATGAAACATGGACCCTGAATAAAAGGGAAAGAAGGGCTGCAAAGTAGGAGAGGTGATGAGGAAGCTTTCCTAGGAGACATAGTTATTTAATCAAATATTACCTTATGGAGAGATTAGTGTGATTTTACTTCAGGGAATTTGTTAAGTAGATGAAGGAACAACTAATAAGGAAATGGAAGCTTCTGGACTTGGGATTTCAGACAATGTGTGAGGAAATGAGAAGAAAAGAGAGTGCAGAAAAGGTCCCACATCATAGCATTTGGTGACAGCCTTTGACAATTGCATTTGATCCGAGAATGAAATACATAGTGGATCGCTCTATTTCAGAGTCATAATTCCAAAATCATTTCTCCTCAAACAAAACCGAGCTGGAGGTAATGTTGAAGGAGAAACCAACAGAGGGAAATTAAGGACAGGAAAATGAACTGAAATATTGAAAGATTCTCTTACCAGGTCATGCCTAAACTCAAAATGAAAGGATAAGCAGCAACAGCCCTCAAAGCCCTCAATGGTCTCCCAGGCTGGGATTTAACTGAAGAGTGAGAATTCCTGCTTATCCTACTGCTATTTTAATCAAGCCCCAGGGCACTGATATTATCTCTTCAGATTTATTCATTTTTTATTTGTTTTCCTATCTCTAAAATGCACCATTGTGTAGAATCTGGGCATGGCTACAAAGATTACCCCACAGTTCTTAACAATGTCTATACTAATCACTACTACTGACGCCCTCTCCCCTCCTCTCCTACCTAAGGGAGATCAACAGACCCAAGACCTCACCATCAGTCAAAATCTATAGCCCCTTCGACTACAGTCACTGCATGAACACTCTAGTGGGGAATAAACATAGTTAGAAAGTCATATTTTGGGTGTGAAGACCAACGATTCTGGCCTTGAGCAGAAAAGCAGGAGAAAAGGATCCTTCAAAGGAGAGGTCCCTCTACTAAAACACAAACAAGAATAAAACAAAACCAGCAGGAGTAGAAATAGTGTAAGTAGTCACTCAATATTGTAGATGATTGTTTTTCAGCTAAACTCGGTGTTTCTGTTTTAGTACTAACTAGGTGGGGGTTAGTGGGCGATGGAAGTGGGGGGTGTTTGCAACCTGGCCTGTGCTATTTGTGCAAATTCCCAGTCAGACTGAGCCAATCTACGAAAGAATAAGAAAGAAATAAAAATGATTGTCCCAGGGTGGGCCTCTGGGTCACACCTGCCTTTAATGATGTTGGTTTTCAAATTTTCATTTGCTGCCAGTATGAGTATTCAGTCACAAGCAAGGGCCATGGTACAAAATAAGAATCAGAGGGGGAAAATGTGCTCTAACCTACACTGGGTGGAGGAGAATGGTGCCATTGCTAAATCTTTAAATAACCCTAGACTATACCCTAATGTTAGAAGTTTCAAAAGTTTTACTATTTGGCAAACCTGCAAAACTTATATTTGATAGCCTTGAGACCTAGGCACATCTGTGGGCTTAAAATAAAAGTCTTTCTCTTTTCTCAGAGAACTAAGCCCAGAAATTAAATAGCCAAGTTTTGGTTATCGAAAGGACTATCACCAGTAGTTTTTCTACCATTAGTTTTGGCTAGCTTGGGGCCACTCTTCATCATTCAGCCAGATAGCACCAGGGAACAAAGGCCAACTTTATAATTCATCTAAGCAAGATAAAGCTTGGATGTCAAATCTGCAAAAACCAAAAATTAAAAGAACTCAAAACAAGAATCTATTCCTCTCCACACACATGCAATGCCTTATTGAGTCAAATAGCAATGCCTTCTGGATGATCTGCTTCACTCCTACATGGTTGAGAATTGACTATATGCTGTGTCAAAATTAGAGTCTCCAGGTCACTGCCAGTGACCATAAAGTTCTGTCTTTCTCTGGGTTTGAGGAAAACATGTGCTTGGTAGCTTTCCAGACATTTATTGCCACAGTCCAGCCATGTGCTGCCAATGTTAGAGCCAAAAAGGGTGTCTGAAAATATGCAAAAGTGTGTTCTCGTTGATTGCCTGGCACGGACTTTGCCTAGGGTAGGGGAACTAGAAGTTTTTGTGCCAGAAACCAGTCCCCAAGTTAATGGAAACTGAGGGAATAATTTCTGATGCTCCTGTTGATTCTGCCAAGGTTAAATGTAGTTGTGGTCACTCCACCTGCCGTTCAAGTACATCCTTATTCTTAAGATCTTGGAGAGGTCTGGTTCTTAAAATTAAATATGTGTTAATAAAAGCCAATGGGACATACCATATCACAATATATAATCACAATAATCTAAGAATATTGTAGTAATATTAATTATAGGTTAGTATCATATTACTACTTAAGGTTATATTTACATTAATTATATATTAATATAAGAATATGCCAATATAAAAATATTATATAAATATTCTGTTCCATTGCATTTGTGAAAATTGGCTGAAACAGCACTAGTAGATGTGTTGAGCCCTCCAGATGCTGTCTCTGACAGAGCTAAGCTGTCAGCTCTCTCCAGAAATTGCTCTTAGCCACAGCCCACCACTTCACCCAAGTTTCCTGCCCTAGAGACAACCTGCATCAAGATGACTGGTTGATGTGGTGGCATTAAGGTTTAGGCTCCTTCCTCCAACATGAAGCAACTCTAGGTTGACGTTTCCTGTAGGATAGACTGAAATTGTCTTCCTCTCCCAAATCCTGATTCCTTCTCTCCCTTCAATAGCTGTTATTCCTAAGAGCACTCTATAATAAACTTGCTTCATGCTAATCTTCATCTCAGATTCTGCTTCCTGGAGAACTTAATCTGTAGCCATTAGTCCCAGGAGTGGTTCTGAGTAAGCCAACACTCAATGGACCTCCACTGCCGGGAGGAGTTGGAGTCACTCCCAGCCACTGGCGGTAGGAGTCCTGTCACTGGTAGAGTACTGATGGTCTCTGAAACAAGGTCGTAATGGTGAAACTCACACTGAAGAGCCTGGGAGAGTGTCTTAGTAATAGCAAGAAGTATAGTAGAGGGTTCAGTGTATCAAGTGTTTGATAAATATGGAAGAAATAGAAATTATAATGATAATGCGATCAGAAGGTTATTGGTAGAGGCAGTAGATTCTTTGGAATACAGACACAGTAGATTTTTTGGAAACACTGAAAGGGATTACTCAGGAAGTAAAGGCTAGATGTGAAAGACAAAAGGACTCCTTGGAGAAATATAAAGAGACTCCTGGATCCTTCAGCTAAAAAGCAGAGAAGGTGAGTACCAGCTTCAGGAGTAAACATAAGAATGGCCAGAGAAAGTTGAACTCTCAACTCAGGCAGGTCTGCTAAGACAGGGTCAAGAAACTGCCCGGGAAAGAATGGCAGTCTAAGTCATGAGTTGAAGACATTTGAGGGGATGCATTTGAAAATCTTGAATCCCTAGATTCCTCTGAGTCCTCTGGGCTTCCAGAAATGACCCATTTCTCTCTGTTAGATGCCAGTGCACCTTCTCCTTAAATACACTGTGGATGCCTCTTTTCATAAGACCACACATGTCCCTCTTTGGATCTGCCTACATTTCCCCTCTGGCCACACAGCAGTTGGGTTACAACAGAATCTGACTGGAGGTGTCTTTGGCCTGTGAGAGGAGGTAAAGGATTGTATATTCCTGAAGACAGTTGCAAGACCCAGGCTATAGGAGCTGGCAGAAACTGAGGGAGTACATATGGAGCTGAATACTGAAAGAGCTGAACATAAAGTTATATAAGAAAGAGAATGGATACAGGGAAACTTTCCTAGATATAAGATTTGACACCCTGTCCAGGATCCTGGGATATGGTACTAACATGTTACTAGAAGCTGGAAAAAGTGATGGTCCATAGCAAGTACAGTAGAAAGGCCTGAACTGCCACAGCACAGAGTAAAAGAGAGAATTAAACGAATCAGGAAATGGCCTACTAGAGTGGCCTTATTAGGCAAAGCCAGGAAACATCAAATGATCATGTTCTGCATGAGGGACTTAAGGAATCTCTGTTTACTATAGTACCAAGGAATGCACATCATCCCTGAGAAGCTTGGTGGCAGCTCTCCTCTGCATGCAAGAGCTGACCCCAAGAGAACCAGTCACAGACTGGGATCCCTGATGACAATGAGGATGAAGCTACTGGAACAACAGAGACCAGATGACAGTGCTTCACTATTAGTTATGATAATTGTCATATGAGTGGTAGGATTGGAGAGACAGCCAGAAGGTGATAATACATACGATGTCTCTGAGGCAAGAATGATGAGCAACCATCAGGAGGATTTCTCAATCTATATAACCAAAAGACATCAAGAATTTATGATCAGGAGGCTAAGGACCATTATCCAAAAAAAAAAGTGAAGATCCTCTTGCCCAATTTCCAGACTTAAGCCTACTCATACATAGCGCATTGGCCAAAGGACAAGGTCACCAGGATGAAGACCTATAGCACTATGTCAAGGATATACAGTAATTACTCCCCATTCTTCTCTAAAAGGACCTATGGCCATTTAATCAGATAACTGAACACTGGGAAAATAGGAATATCCAAATATTTTGAGGATAGTTGGACACAGATCCAAGTTGTAGTGATACCCATGATCTAAAATGTCATTTTTACTGCCCTCCCTCCCCATTAGAGTGGGGAAAATGGAGGACAGGTAAGAAATAGTGTCCTGGCCCAGGTCTAGTTTGCATGAGCCCACTAGGTCCACAGACCCACCAAATAGTCACTTTCTCCACCCCTGGATATATAATCAGAATGGACATATTTGATAACTGACGTAACTCTCCCTTTAGTTTGTTGGTTTGAGGAGGAAGAACTATCAAAGTATGGGAAGCCAAGTTGAAGACTCTGAAACTGACATTTCCCCAGTGAAGAGAGTAAATCAGAAACAATATTCCATCCTGGGGGAATGGCAGAGATGAGTATCACTCTTAAAAACCTAAAAGGCATAGCACTGTTAGTCTCCAACCAAATTTCCAAATAGAACCAGTTGTTCTCAAGAATGGGGCAGATCCTAGAACACTGCAAGCTCAACTAAGTAGTCTCACCAGTTGCAGCTGCTGTGCCAGATGTAGTATCTTTGAAAAAGGAGATGAACAATATAGTCTTCCATCCTTAAAAAGGATCAGAAACAATCTTCACAGGCAATGGTATACCTTTACAGTTCTACCACAAAACTATGATAACTCTTCTCCCTTCTGTCATAACACAGTCTGAGGAGACATGGACCATCTGGGAACTTGCAGAAGATCACTGGTCTACTGTGCCAATGACTTTTTGCTAATGAAAGTAGATAAGCAAAATATGGTAAGTATATTGGATGCTATGGTAAAGTACACCCATTTTACAAGTTAGAAGACATAGTCTATGATCATTTGAGGGACTACCACATTAATAATAGTTTTAGAGATTCAGGGGTCTGGGCATGCCAGGACATCTTTCCAAAGTTAAGTGCACATTACTGCTTCTCACACCTCTGACCACAAAGAAAGCAGCATAATGCTTGCAAGTTTTGGAAGCCACCATTTTCTGTACCTGGGCCACATGCCAGGTATAGTAGTTTCTTAGAACTGCTGTAACAAGTTAGTACAAACTAGGTGGCTTAAAACAATAGGTATGTATTCTTTCACAGTCTTGGGGGGAAGAAGTCTAAATTCAGGATGTTGGCAGGCTATGCTCCCTCCAGAGGCTCTAGGGGAGAGTCCTTCCTTCCAGCTCCTGGAGGCTTTTGGTGTTCCTTGTCCATGGCCACATCATTCTAATCTTGGCATTTGTCTTCGCATGACCATTTCGCTTTATAGCTCTCTGCATCTCAAATCTCTCCTATTTCTCCTAAGGATACCTGCCACTGAGTTTAGGACCCATCCCAATCCCAGAATGATCTCATCTGGAGAGCCTTAATTTAATTACAACTACTAAGACTCTTTTTCTAAGCAAATTCACATTCAGTACCAGGAGTTAAGACTAGGGCACAGCTTTTGGGGGGAAACACAATTTAGTTCACTCACCAGGTGACACAAAAAGCTGTCAAGGGAGTCCAGACAGGGCTATGGTGCAAGGAGTGACCTTGCTACTTGGCTATACAACCTGGCTAACAGTATGGAATAGGAGGTATCTGTGTGGGAACAGGTGTCATGTCAAGTATATGGCAAGTCCCAGTAGGAGAATTACAATATAAGCTCTGAAGGCTTCAGATCAGGGCCATGCCAGCTGAAGTGCTGAATTACATACTTTGTGGAAAATAGATCTTGGTGAGTTGCTAGATCTTAAGAGAGCCTAAGTGACAAAATTGTATCCCCAAGTGACCACAAAGCCAGCACTACCCATCATGAGGTATCAGATCCATCAAGTCATAAAGTTGGGTGGGCCTAGCCAAGATATCATAAAATGAAAGTGACACAAGCAAGGCCAGAAGGCACAGGTGAGCTGCATGAGCAGGCCCCATGTTACCCACTTGTTACAGTAATGCCTCTCCCTCAACTATACCTAATCTTCTAGGGGAGGGATCCTTCATGGCCAGCTAATTAAGGAAAGGAAATACTGAGATTTGTTCAAAGAGGCTCAGCTCAGTATGAAAGTGTAAACCAAAAATAGTACTACACTACAGTCCTACTCAGGGGTGGCATTGAAGGAACAGTGCCATCAGGGTAAACTTCCAAGCCCAGAGTAGACACCCATAGAGTGTGAGGGAAATCTAGAATGGAAAGTATCTGGTTTTGCCTCCATGGCTACAGTATGTCCTACTACTTTCCTCTTAAAAGTTTCCCTTGGAATTCAAGGCCCAGCAGGTTTATGGGAGAGCTTCTCTCAGAGCCTCTGTGATGATATGAGGCCAAGGCATGCAAGGCTGCTCCCCCAGAGGCCCCTTTCTCAGCTGCTTAGATTGCTGTGTGTAGACAGTCCCAGCTGGCAGCCTTTCCAAGATTTATGTTAGGCCAAGGTTTCTGAACTTTGTATAATTGTCATTTGGGACTGAACCATTCTTTGTGGTGGGGCCATTCTATGCATCATAAAATGTTTAGCAGCATCCCTTGCCCCCATCAATGTTGTTGCAGCCCAAAATGTCCCCAATCATTGGCCAATGTCCCCTGGAAAGAAAATCACCCTAGTTGAGAACTCACTGTACCAGGCTGAAGACAGCTATCTTGCTGGAATCATGCCTCCTTCCTGGGGCAACCTGCATCTAAAAATGGAGCCCACAGTGTGAAACTAACTTGGGACAACCCCAAAGGCTCATTCCAGCCTCAGAGTTCCTATAGGTTGGCCGAGGTATTCTTCTATTGACTTTTGCACAGACCAAACTTTCCTTCTGCCCAAGCTTGCTTCCTTCTCTTCCCTCACACATACTGATCCCAGGAGGATGTCCCAATTATTTTACATAAGCATCTTCAGACCTGAGCCTGAAGCTGCAATCATCTTTTACTTCCTTGGAAGTTGCCTTTATTAAAATGAATTGTGCAATTTGTTTGCTGTACTACTTTCTTGATGACAATATCATCACTTCCTAGCTCACCTTTATGAGTTGATTCAACAACAACATTGTAATTCAACAATTATAGTGTGATTGCCATCTATGAGTTGCTGGACTTGGGATTCATTGAAGGACAAGACTTAGGTCCAGGGATAGCTGTGTAATTTGCAGGTCTCTGTTCAAATATTGTTCAGAATTTTAAAACAATGATAACAGAGCATTAAACAAGCATGAGTCCCTTCTGAACCCTATGCCCTGTGGCTACATGGATCATTGACCCATGAAACCAGTCCTGTATAGGTTATATTCTCATGAGACTTATCAAAGAGATGAACATTAAACCATTAATTACATAATAAATTGTTTCATTACAATTGTGGGGAATGTTGTGTTGGAGATGTGCAAGCTCCTATGCAACCTTATAATGAAGGAATCAGACTCTTCTGGATTGGGGCTTTGCAGGGGACAGTGATATTTGAGATATATGAGAACCCACAGCCCTCTCCCTAATTCCTTGCTGCATCAGGAACTGTTTTCCTGACAACTGGTCAGCAGCAGTTTCTTATTTGAGACCATTCTTGCAGTCAGAGAAAATGGGCCACAGACATATGGCTTCCTCCAAATGTCGTACCACATACTTCCTTCACATAGAAATGGCTCCAGAAAAAAAAATCATTAAAAGAAAAAAAATTTTGTTAAAATAAAGTGGTGGAAATATAAGAAGGTTCGTCACTGGCTTAAGGAAATAAACCAAAATCCAAAATATTCTGAGAAACACATTAGGGAATTAGAAGGGATCAAGCAGTCCACAATAGGGCCAGTTATGTGTCAGATTCGGAAACCAATTTAATTTTATACTAACAGCAAGGAACCCTTAGCTCTATTCCCAGCACTCTCTAATTCTGAGAAAGTCACTTCAGTTTTCTGTTCTTTATCTGAATAATGAGAAAAAAAATTGGTCTGTCATTTTAGATTTCATGAGTACTATTAGAATGACTCTTTTAGCATGCTTTGAGCTACTTCTTCAAACACGAGCACCATACTTACTCCAAGATAAAGCAACCTAAGGTTAATGTACACCATCCAGCCACTCACAACTGGTGAATTCATTCTACTCAACCCCCACTGTAACCTAAAAAAGGTTGTGTGTGGAGAGACCAGACCTTCATAGGTACCTGTGCCCCCATTTTGGCAGAGCTTATGGGGATTTCTCACCTTCTCCTCTTGTTCTTGCTTCTGTCAAATCCACCATGCCTGCTACGAACACAGATGCAAACATAAGTTTTCAACTACTTAGTATACAATAACTATAGTATGTCACATAAGTAAGGAAAGGGTGATTATTAAATGCACTAGGAAAACTACTTATCTCTCTGGAAAAAAATCAGGTGAGCTTTTTACCTTACTCCAAATATCAAGACAAATTCCAGATGGATTAAAGAAATAAAGTGTGAAAAATGAAATATTACAATAGTAGAAGAAATTTAGATAATTAAATAGCTTTGATGTTTGAAAAACCTTTTCTAAAAATAACACAAAAGACAGAGATTACAAAGTAGTCATAAATAGATCTGATTATTTGCCACATGTATTCCAGATAAAGGATCAGTATCCTTTATATATAAAGAGCTCTTGCAAGTCAGCATGAAAGTGACACATTCTTTGGCTACCAGTCCCACTTCTGAAATTCATTATAAAGAAATAGGTATGTAAATGAGTATCATAGTACTTACCCTTAAGGTCTTCATGGAGTCAGTTGGCCAGGAAACCTATCTTAGAAGAGAGTGAAAACTTGACTTAAGTCAAGGGGCCTGTCACATGGTCAATGGGGAAGAATGCTGATGGGAGCAACCCTGTATGAATTACCAGCTCTTAGAGTAAGGGGATTCTAGAGAACTAAAAGAGGGTATTAAAACAAGGTACCATACCAGAAGGGGTGTCCAAATCTAAAAACAAAGACCCCTCACTTTGGGGGTCCCGTAAAACAGTTGGTAACACTCATGAAAGACTGAAAATATTCCTCTAAACAACCCTAGGACTTGGTTAGTGTTAGTAGCATTACCACCTTGAAGTTCAGGGAAATAAAGCTGAGAAATGTATAGTTATCCAAACCTTCCTTCTCAAAAGGAGGAAATGGATCCAGCCAAGATCCCTTGTTCAAATTCTTTGCTCTTTTAGTTCATATTCTCTCTTGGTGCTTTTTTTTTTTTAAGATTTTATTTATTTATTTGACAGAGAGAAACACAGCTAAAGAGGGAACACAAGCAGGGGGAGTGAGAGGAGAAACAGGCTTGCTGCCTAGCAGGGAGCCCAATGTGGGGCTCGATCCCAGGACTCCAGGATCATGGCCTAAGTCAAAGGCAGATGCTTAACAACTGAGCCATCTAGGCACCCCTCTCTCAGTGCTTTAACAAATGTTCCTACTTCTTTTTTTCTCCTAGGACAATGGTAAAAGAAGGTCTTTTTGTGAGAGACCTGCAAACCAAGCTTGGGAAGAGCAGACTTTCCTATGGTGGCTTTCCCCAGTTTCATGGGCCTCTGGACTGTGTCCACTAACTCTTTCCAGAAACGTACCCAAGAGGTCTGGAGAGTTTGAAAGGAGAGCTCTGTGTGTGTTCAAGGTCGGATTTCATGTCACAGTTTTGCAGCTTCGTGCACAGTCTGGATTTCCCTTAATAAATTACAGGTCCTGCCACTAAGTTGTGAATGGAGACCAGTAATAGGTGATTTAGGAGTGCACAGAGGCCTCCCTGATTCTTTAAAATTCAGTTCCTTTTTGTTTGTTTGTTTTTACAAAGAGGTAGAAAGTTAGGCCTTGAGCACCTTGAGTGCTTCACAGAGACTTTGTGAACCAGTATTTGTCAGTACTGCATTACCTGATCTGGGCCCATGCACCACTGGGTTATTAAATGATTTAAAAAAAAAATCTTCTCATACAGACTTGTAAAGATCACAAAATTGCAAATTAGATTTTGCTTCTCTAGTCCTTTATTTCCTCTCTGCTTCACCTGACCTACTAAGGTATGTGATTCACTGTTAAATCACCATAAACATAGGTATTCTGTGCTCCTTTTTCCAGGTCAGGAGACAAGCAAACCTTTTTTGTAAAGGGCCAGATAGCAAATACTTATAATTATTATTTTTTATCTGAGGATACAGATAGGAAATATGTTAAGCTCAGTGGAGCTAGATGGTCTCTGTCACAATTCCTTTCTGCCATTTGTAATTAGCCACAGTCCTCAAACAAATGGGTGTGGCTATATTCCAATAAAACTTTATTTACAAAAACCAGTTATGGGCTGGAGTCAGCCCACAGGCCATAGCTTGCTGATCCCTGTTCTAGTCAAAACTTCTGAACTTTACATTGTATTCCACTTATTCCATCTCTTATTCTTGCTTTTTCCAAGTTTTGTGTAGCATCTGAGATAGAACAAGTCCATTGACAAGTAAAAAGGAGAAAGTTGGTTTTTGAACAATAAGTGCTTGGTGAATCTGAATATGCCCCTTCTTCTGGGTTCTTGTTATTAAGATGTATACTTATCGTTGTTTCTTTAAACATCTAGTCTGAGTTTCTCAGTCTGGTATGAAGTGACAGGTGCTGCTAAAATAGCGACCCATGGTACCAAATGTGCAAGCCATGGTGCATTCTCTTTTTAGCCATTTACTGAGAGTATTTACATTCATTGCTTTTAGCTACTATTTGTATTAAGTACATTTGCATGCAAGTGCAAGTGCAAGAAGGAAAACTTCCTAATCCCCAAGATCCCCTAAATGACACTTGCTGCTCCCAAATGCTGCCACAACTGTCCATAATATTTAAGCCTTACAGAACTGGATTGAATAATAATTGAGATCCTACTAAGCACCCAATATTTTCAAGCTACTCTGTCCTTATTATATTACATAATCAGCCTGACAACTATGGGATTCCATTTGCCAAAAGTAATAGATTCAGAGAGGTTTACCCCACTGTGGAACAGCCAGGTTTTTCTGACTCCCAGCCTCATGTCCTTAATCATTATACGATCATTATTATTAATTTACCAATTTATTCCCACATTCATCCACTAAATATTTATCGAACTTTTCATAGTTCCCAGGTACTGGGCCAGGCAGTGCGAAAATGGCTGCAAGCAAGCAGATAAGAGTTTTGTGCACTAGGAGCTCTCAGATGCTAACCATCATCCCCCAGAACCACATCACCACAACTGTAGCATGGTCTACAAAGGAAGGCCCCAGGAATCACAGTGGTGTGTGGCAGTAGGACCTAAGCATATTAACTTAACTCCCATCGTGGTTCAAGGACAGCAATTGTCTTTCTGTGACTTTATGGAACTGCCCTATCAGGACAAATGGTTCTGGGTATGCCCAGAGACATAGTGTCAGAAACCTACACAGCCTGTCTGTATGATACTCTGTGAAGCAACCAGAAACAGTGAGATAAACATACAACAATGTGGAGAACCCTTAAAAACATAGTGTTGGATAGGAAAAGTAGTGAAAGAATGCAATTTATATCACAATGTTGTTTGTGTAGGTTAAAGCACATATACCTACAAAACAACCCAATATATTTTATAAAAAGAACATGACTATTTAGGGACCTATATACAACACCTTACACTGGGCCTGAGGGTAGGAATGGGCCAATAGCTAAGAAATCAGGGATAAAAGGGGAAAATAAAGCAAGAGAGAAGCCTTGCACAGATTGTATCAAGAAATATGGCTGATTAAATCTTTGCCTGTGAGGTCCCCAGAATAAACCACAAAAGCAAAAAAATCATTTGACAGCACAAGTCACCTCAATGGTGTACTGAACAGAAGGCGACAGTCTTTAAATGCTCCCCTTAGCTTCGGGCAGAGAGTTTTCATGATGGGGAAAGGGTCAGGGAAGATAGAGGCAGAGAGGAAGATTCTGTCAGGGGAAAAAAAAGAAAAAAAAAGAAGAAAAAAGAACAGCTCTCTGGGAACACTGGTGAATACTCCTGTAGTTATATAGATATGGTCCCTTATAAGTAAGGGCCATATCTTCAGTATTTGTTATACAATAGCCAGCAAAGTGTGAGGCATTTGATGTTTCCAAAGTATTTAAAGGATGACAGCAGTGACGTCACTATAGAATAGTTACCAGAACATTCTTCATCGAGTCCATTTGGCATTGTGAACCAGTAGCTGATATCCAGTGTTGATAGTCTCACTATATTTGGGTTCCAGTTGACAAAGTGTGAAGTAAGGAAAATTGACTGTGGCCCCACCGAGGTGAAAGCAGCTGGTCTCTGCCTCCTGTTAGAGACTGTTCCCAAAACAGTGCTGCCTGCCATTTCCAGTTGGCAATGACACAACCATTACATTTCTGTGGAGACACCATATGCATCGTTCCACATTCCCCACCTCCACCCTACCCAAGGTAATGAATATCAGGCTTGGAAAGGAAAAAATAAAGGACATCTCCCTCAGCAGGTAAGAGCCAAGAAAATGAGGTTAAGTCTTTCTCTTGCCTCCAAATAAAATGTTGGACAAGATGGCAGTTGCATTGAGAGGGATCACCAAGCTGTTTTTATCTGATAGCATTCCATTCCAGGAGCTGATTTGTAGGCTAGAAATATGCAATGTACGAAAGAGGGGGACATTTATTTCTTGACTGACCTTGGGTGTTGATTTATCTCAAAACTGAGAGAATTTTCCTCTTGGTAAAGAAGGGCTAGTTCTTTTCAGTAAGCCCTTGAAATCTCCTGCCATCAAAAACAATCCATATGCTGAAAGCACAGAAATGCTCTGAATTTAAGAAAGGTGATGTGGGGAGTTGTAAAGACAGAGGAGATCTGAAAAGAAAAAGAAGGCTGGAAAAATCTGGGGGAAGAAATGTTTAGCTAATCGTGCACATTTCAAGATAGAAGAGAAAGCAAGGTATTTGGAAATGAATAAATGTCGCCCTTGCCCCTGGGCACGTGAGCACTCTCTCTTGTTCACTGACCACTGCCAAGCAGTCCCAGTGTGGTGGTGGCCTCAGCTCGCTGGCTGACCTTCCCCTGACTCTATGAGGGAAGAAACAGTGAGGCCCTATGTCCTCACCCAGCCAGGCCTTCCTGTGACCCTCCTGAGACCTCTCAGCCCCTTTCCCACAGCCCTCCCCCAAAGCCTTGCTGCAGCTCTTGGTTTATTTTTTCAGGTGAGTAAACTCTGTATCGAATACTGGTTTCTCAGTTGCTTTTAATTAGGCTTCTGGGTTCCACTCTTTCATCTCGGTGAAATCTGCGTCACTTTTCTCCAGCTATTTTTGGTTCTAAAGCCATGGGTTTGCTTTCATTCTGCTAATTGAAGGCACACAGGAAAGGAGAGAGGGGATAATCCCAATCGTTTGACATTTCTTAGGGTTGTGATAAACCACACATTTTTTCGCAGTGGAAAATCACTTTCAAAATGTTATAACTCTGCAACCTCTTCCCTGAGGGGATGGATTGCCTCCCCACTAAGTCTCCAAGGTTAATGGCTACTCTGAAGTCCCTGAATCCCAGGTGGAGAGTGGGAGCGCCAGTGAGGTGTCATGATGTGACCAAATAGTCCTTTCATAATTTTCCCTGTGGTGGTGAGTTCAATCCCGCTGCCCTGCCTGGGGCAGCCACTGGGAATGTCGCCATTCACAGAGCTCTGCGGGAAAGGCTCAGCCAGACACCCATTAACACCAGAGGACAGAGCTGATGGTTCTGTTCTATGACATGTCCATGAAATGAAGCCGGCAGCCAGGTGCTTTTTTATTCCCAAACGGGCTGTGTGTGTGTGTGTGTGTGTGTGTGTGTGTTATTTCAGTAAAACTTTATCAGATCCTAATACAAGATGCTTTTTTTTGCTCTTTAGACCAAAAAGATCCTGTGAAAATCATGAGGTATATATAATTTTTTTACCAAGACTACTTAGCAAACAAACTTTAGATCTTGCCAGAGTAATAAAAATAGGTTTATGTAAGGCAAATAAATTAATTTTTATAGGTGGTAGATAAGATTATAGGCATTCCATAAAGCTTCTACAAAATGGAAAAATAAGCCTACTTATTCATTACTAAAAAAAAAAATCAAAATCGTATTTACATTTATATCCCCACATACTGTGATCATTTCTTGACCTTTTGACTAAAATCAAGTGTATATCTTCATATACTGCTGTCCTCCAAGTTCACTCTGGGTGATAAAAGAGGACAGATTACTAACTACTTAGAGATTAAAAAGCAAAGTACTTAAATAGATCCAGGACAAAGCCAACTGACAATAAATCCAAATTTCTGGGGCGCCTGGGTGGCTCAGTTGGTTAAGCGACTGCCTTTGGCTCAGGTCATGATCCCGTCCCAGGATCGAACCCTGCATGGGGCTCCCTGCTCAGCCAGAAGCCTGCTTCTCCCTCTCTCACTCTCCCTGCTCGTGTTCTCTCTCTGGCCATGTTTCTCTCTGTCAAATAAATAAATAAAGTCTTAAAAAAAAATCCAAATTTCATGTTGAAGTAACCTCCATAAAATAAGAAGTGGAAAAAAATATTTGTAGTTCATTCACAAAGAGATGATACACCTAATATCTAAATAACTCCCACAAGTCCATAAGAACAAGGCCAACTGCCTAGTAGAAAATAGAGAAGAGGACACATCACAGAAAATATCACAGAAATTTAAATATAT